>NQII01000312.1:481204-509750 GCA_002778355.1 Clitarchus hookeri | reverse complement strand
TGACTATTTTTCTCGACGAAAAAATACGGGACGTGGCGGTGTTGGGAACACGGCCGTGTGCTTTACGTGAAAAAGTTTGTGGTATCTGGTAATATTTCCTTTAGTGTATGGGAATAAAATGAAAGTATCGGCAGATCTAAATGATATGTATTTTTTTGGCAGCAAAACCAGCGTACTAGCACATCGGAGTTGCGAGATGTACTGGCCGGAAATTTCCACCCACTCCCAGAATGATCGCACGTCGCCGCGGGTCCCCACCTACGATGCTCGCTGCGTAGTTCTATAAACGATCTAACAAGACTGCATTTATCTCAATCGTAATATTAATCACGAAATTCTAAGTTAACGTGTCGGAATCGATCACCTTTCAAATATTACATCGCCGTTTATTTCCTGGTACCTCATGTGTCGGTCTGATTTGAAAGATGTAATCACGTTAGAGATTTCCTCAAGATACTTTTTCAACTCGTAGTGATAGTGAAAAACAAGGGCGGTGCTTAACAGCTGAGGAGTTCAGCGCTGATGAGGGTGAAGTGAGATGAATATGGAGGAGCGAAAAAATGTAGTGTTGGAAGAAATGGAAGTACCCCGAGAAAACCAACTAGGCAGCAGAAACGTCCACCATGTTACTCACATGAGAAACTCGGGAGTTACCCACTGAATTCGAAATGCATAAGTGGAGCATGGTCAATATAAACATTTACAATAAAAATTAATATCACCACATTGATTACAACAATTTTCTAAAGTAAATGACACGTTAATTTTACAGCATGCCTTACAGAGCAAATTCTAATCTCCTGTGTTGTTTCTTGGCATATATGTCAATGACTTTATTTAAATCAATGTTTATGTAGTGGTGAAAGTTCAGTAAAGCCAGTCCGGTTAATCCGTGTTCGTATATTTTGCGTTGTGGGTACAACAGTCTCCACTTCAGAAACTAGTGTTTTCCCCTTTTTACTTAGTGGCATTATCATGATTTTTAATACGTAAAATTATAATTTCTTTGTTAACGGTATAACACAATACAGGTATGAATAGGCTATGGTTACTGGAACTATCCTAGCAACGGCTTTTGTAGCACAGATGATGTGATTAATGATAAAAATACAATACATTTTGTAGATGGAACTTAAGTATGAATTTTGATGTAAGGTTCATTGTTCACAACTTTTTTTTAATACAATATAAAATGATATGCAATATATATCCTGCACAGCTGGACACTGGCTGATATATATGCATGAAGACCCAATATAACATTACAACCACGGTTAAAATACACTGAAGAGCCAAAAAAAACTGGTACACCTGCCTAATATCGTGTCGGACCCCTCCCCCCAGTGGAAACGCAGAAGTGCTGCAAGACGACGTGGAATGGACTCGACTAATGTATGAAGGTATCCAGGAGGTAATTCACACCATGAATCCTGCAGGGCAGTCCACAAATCCAATCTGCGCCAATTTGATAAAGGGTTGCACGTCTGCCACATTTAATGATTCTCGTCAGTCGTCGTTGGTCCCGTTCTGTCACGATCTTTTTCTGACCGCAGCGATGTAGGAGATGTGATGTTTTACCGGATTCCCGATATTCACGGCACACTCGTGAAATGGTCGTACGCGAACATCCAAATGTTATCGCTACCTCGGAGATTATATGTCCCATCTCTCGTGCGCCGAATATAACACCACGTTCAAACTCACTTAAATCTTGATAACCTGCCATTGTAGCAGCAGTAACCGATCTAGCTGCTGACCGCATCGCGTTACTGTGATTGATTCCATACCTCTGTTATTTGCATACGCACGCCTATACCAGTTTTTTTGGCTTTTCGGTGTGTATAGAAACTGCCCATCATGGGACGACTAGAGAGAAAAACCAATAAGCGAGTGAGTAAAAGGTATGAATTATCAAGTGAGAAAATTGTACGAATAAACATCTTTATCAGCGTACGCTATACAATCTGTCTTAACTTCTGTAAACCGTAATATGTAGAACATATTGCCCGTAGAAACAATATTTTGGTATCATTTTCAAAAATTAAACAAATTTTTAACATATGCAAGTCATCCAATTGTTAACGCTTAGTCTACTAGCATTACTTTCTTTTTCTGTTAGGCCTAAACATAAATGTAATTTAGAATTTCTAGATCAGTACTTCTCAAACAGAAAATACACATTTCAAAATTTTGCCCTCGTGGGAATAATTGTTATCATTTGTGTATTAGGACACCCATCGGAAAGTACGTACTGGCTTAGATAAAAATAGAAAGTTTCTGTCACTTTTACTGCAGCCATACTTTTGACAAGGAAACAATACACTGCCATTAATATGTATCATATACGTTTCTTACAGGAATTAACGCAACATAATATGATTCTGTTTCGAGAAAATAATGAGAATATGCAGTTCTATGTATTTAACTTAATAACGTATTTCCAACATATTACGTGTATATTTTAATAATACGCCCAACATCTACGCTCCGCACAAGAAATAAAACTGCATTTATTTTACTAAGCAGCTCTATCGTTAATAAACTTCGATGGACAACGTGATATTATTATTCATATTGTTAATGATGATATATATAATGTAAATGACTGTGTTGTTACTGAAATAGTGTGGACGTAATGATGAGATCACCTATGTCATCACGTTGTAGCTGGGCAGGTATATGATACGTCAAAACGACATAAATGTTTATTTGCCTTGCTTTGTAGGAAAACACATTTAAATATTTGTTAATATCATACAAAGTAACTAACGCAAACATTACGGTCAAATGCTTCACTTGTCACACCAACCTTAGAAATAAAATAACATTCTGATTCGGCACCTCGTCCAGCGGAAATCCCTACTGTTTCAAGACTGTTTGCAGATACTAATTCATCTGGTTTTATTAATTGTTTATTATTGGCATTACATAATTTTCAAGTAAACATAATTACGACTTAGTTTAATGTCTATTCATTGCCATTTAATTCACTACATATCGTATACATTGCCAGATATAATTTAGAACAAATTAAGTCTTCTTATGAATTATTGCGCAACAATAAGATTGGCCTCAAAGTGTGCATACCTCGAACAATATAATAGAATTGCAGTGTCATGGCCAATTTCACCAAAACAAAGAATCCATAAAGGAAAACACCTAGTTTTATTTTTAGCGTTAGTATTTATTACCCGAGTGTAGCAGCGTTCGTGATAAGATAGATGACTTAAAATTAATTAACCTAAATATATTTATAAAATATTTTATTTAGACTTCAATAACCAGGTACAAAAATCGAATACAGTTTTTGCCGCCATTGTGTATTATTCACTTTTATATCCCACAAATTAAAGTGATAGTAAATATGATTACAATTAATGAACTGCTATTCATATGCACAGAAAAAATAAGAAATGTCAATTATATAATAAAATGAGTAAAGCTCAAAATTTAAGATAGCATTCACTGTCTTCTACCAAAGTAGATGAAATAATTTCCTAGTATTATGGTAAGATATTGCGAATGGCCTCGAGGTCGAACTCGCAGGTGCACCGCGTACTGTTCCCCTCTCTTCTTCTCTACTAGCTACTGCCCCTTATACTCATCTTGACTACCTGATGAGAGTATTTCGAAGAGCGGAAGTATGAGGGTTGGAATATTCCAGTGGTGACACTGTGGACGTGCAACAATATTAAGCCTATAATATCGCGTGAATAATTACTTAACATGACCTTTTATGGCAAATTGCTTCAGTCGTCATTTTTATATGTATGCATTTTTCTGAATAACATCTCTAAGTTACGAAAACCAATTTTACAATAACATCTAAACGTATAATTATGCAAACTTAGAATGTTACAGGAATATATTAGTTTTAGTAAAAAAAATTTAATGTTGTACTATCTGAACGTCGATATTTTGCGGCAACATAAATTAACGTATTTTCGGTACTGTCGTGTCGTTGGTTAATTCATCAAAATATAATTTTAGCCACCTGGATTGTATTCTTATTTCTTTCTAGAAGCACCTTACAAGATAGTTTAAGAGCACTTATGGATTGAAAATTTCTGCTTATAAAACAATGACGTGAAAAGCCTGATTTTAAGCGTTCGTGTGTAACGGAGAGTTTCAGTTTTAGTTGCGGCCAACTTACATTAGATTGGTGTGCTACGCTACAAAATATATATTTCATGCCGGTTATTTTTGAGAGGGCTGCTGCGTATTCGTCGTTTAGTGCAGCAAGAGGGCGGACTGTTCCAAGTGTGTGTGATATTTTTGCTCTAGGTTTCAACACCTCAATATTGGATTTTTTTTTTCTCAACCAGTAAATTCTTAGTTTTACCATTGGTTCTTAGAGATATCACAATGACTGAGCTAGAACTTGCGGTGACCACTGCTTGAGAAGGTCACTTGCAAAACTTAATTTCTTTAAATTAAACCACATTCCTGCAATATCAAATGATTTATATTATTTGATGTTAAACTAAAAAAAAGTCTACCCCACTTAATATATCACAGTAGTAACAAAATGGCGAGTTTTAAAAATGTTTAAATGTGAATGATGCCACAAACTGTGTGTAAAATAACTGAAATATCATATCTTAATGGTTGCGTTAATTTCATAATTAAAATTCATTAAATCTCGTAATCATAAGGTATCTCCCTTATGATTAGTACAAAAATTTACATAAATTTTGGGAACTTTTAATTAATTTGTATTTAATGCTATTGCAGATCAGGTGACTAATACACACAACACCTGCCCCTCGACACATGCACCACGCGAGTCACCTGTGTTGCAGATCAGGTGACTAATACACACAACACCTGCCCCTCGACACATGCACCACGCGAGTCACCTGTGTTGCAGATCAGGTGACTAATACACACAACACCTGCCCCTCGACACATGCACCACGCGAGTCACCTGTGTTGCAGATCAGGTGACTAATACACACAACACCTGCCCCTCGACACATGCACCACGCGAGTCACCTGTGTTGCAGATCAGGTGACTAATACACACAACACCTGCCCCTCGACACATGCACCACGCGAGTCACCTGTGTTGCAGATCAGGTGACTAATACACACAACACCTGCCCCTCGACACATGCACCACGCGAGTCACCTGTGTTGCAGATCAGGTGACTAATACACACAACACCTGCCCCTCGACACATGCACCACGCGAGTCACCTGTGTTGCAGATCAGGTGACTAATACACACAACACCTGCCCCTCGACACATGCACCACGCGAGTCACCTGTGTTGCAGATCAGGTGACTAATACACACAACACCTGCCCCTCGACACATGCACCACGCGAGTCACCTGTGTTGCAGATCAGGTGACTAATACACACAACACCTGCCCCTCGACACATGCACCACGCGAGTCACCTGTGTTGCAGATCAGGTGACTAATACACACAACACCTGCCCCTCGACACATGCACCACGCGAGTCACCTGTGTTGCAGATCAGGTGACTAATACACACAACACCTGCCCCTCGACACATGCACCACGCGAGTCACCTGTGTTGCAGATCAGGTGACTAATACACACAACACCTGCCCCTCGACACATGCACCACGCGAGTCACCTGTGTTGCAGATCAGGTGACTAATACACGCAACACCTGCCCCTCGACACATGCACCACGCGAGTCACCTGTGTTGCAGAGGTCGGCTGGTTGTTTTCCTGAAACGCTAGCAGTGGTCTCCAGAAATACGAGACATGTGACATCCGCGCTCTCTCCTCTTTGTGCGGTTAGGCACTACTCACACGGCCTTGCTCGGCCCAACCTCCCATCTGGTTCCAAGAAGCAAGGCAGTTTTGCGATATTCTATGTGATGAAAACTGGTCCAACTTATTGTCTGTCACCTAAAAGTTGGCGAGATTTTGACAGTCAATGAGTGGCAACTTCACTATACGAAACAAAGTTCAATTTACAAAATCGTGTATCAGCTGATGCACGAACGAACAAAAGTTATTATTACATTGGCTATTCTGAGTCCACTGCCGACGCACATCAGACAAGCAGAAAATACGCGATAAGAGAGAGAGAGAGAGTTCCTAGATGAATTAATACATTTTTTTTTTACGTGGTCACAAAACAGTGGTTGTTAGAGCTACAAACTAAACTTCGTGATAATATAATAATGTATCGGTGTTCAAAATGAAATGCACAATAAAACGATCAGTATCCAAACTAAACGCAACTTCAAAACCTTTTTCACATCGTATCACCACTCTCCATCCACGCATTACTTAAGTGCTTGATATAAATTCCAAAAGCATACAGAAATAATGCATAATATTGTTGAATTATATTTTCTAATAATTTGACGAAATAAATTTCGAATTCGTGTAGTTCCAAGCCAGTAATAGAAGAGCAGTCAACTTAAAAAAAAACGGGTTCAAGAGGCAGTCTACCTGTTGAGCAACGCAAACGGCTCACACTTCGCCATGGCATACCATGTGCGCCATCAATCCACTCCTACCCAAAGCATTACCAGCCAGAAAAAAATAGCATTCGTATGTAATATATAACAAATTTACTAGCAGTTACTAATAGATTTATTTTTCCGCTAGCTCTGCATAATGTTTAAAGTAACATATATTTCGTGTACAGCGATTTTGAGTACTAGTAATTTCGATTCGGCTGGTAATCGTTCGTCTACGTAAATTATATGCCATATTGTTCTTCCGAAAACCCATTTCCTTATTTGCGTGTTGTTACTACATTGTATTAATAAAACGAAGAAAGTGGGACACGCGCGAATAGTATTTAAGCTATTCTTACGTTATTCCACGTCAAATATTTACAACTTGAACTGTTAAGCAGCTGTAATAGCAGAATCACTGTTTTGCATTCAATAGTCATTGGTGAGTTGTTGGCGAATAAAATTGCGTTGTCAATCAAGTTTCCCGAATTACTTTTAGTTCCAGTTATATTATATGACATCGAAAATGTGATAATAGTTACAACTATCATCTCGCAAATGTTAACCCAAATTCACTGCCTCTGACAAATTATAAAAGAGTTAGTAAATATTTAATTTTTTGCAAGGTTTTACATTTTTACTGTTATAACGTACGAATTTTTTAGACAGATGTCAGTCTATAAGTTCCTTAAAATTTGTCTAGCGTTGCAGTACAATGGCAAGTGGATTAGCTGACAGCGTGTTGATAAAAAATATAGCCTCCACTTGACGCACCAGCTGTGACAGAAGGATACATAAACGAAAAGTAAACATTAGTGCTACTTTCGTCGAACTGTCAAAATCTTGCCAAGTTATATGAGACAGAGAGTACTGTTAAGAAAACCGCGTATTTATTTAAAGCACTTTTTTAAGTTTGTTCCTCACTGATTGCTACACCGGGGAATATGTAACCCCACATAATAAAACGTAATCCTATGCGTGTATTCAAAACAAAAATTCTGCATACATTAGCGATGTAAGTTAGGTGCAGTATAAAACTTCAAAGAGAATACCCAACAAAAATAATTGAGACTGAATATGCTTACAGTGAAATGGTTTCCATAAAATGGTCCATGTTGTAAAAGTGAACTGTTAAACATTTCTTACATGCCCACTGGCAAAACTATCAATCCATATAGTTGTATTTAAAAAAAGGATGTAGTTAAATTAACACAGATTTATTTACCTAGTGTATTTACCAATTAAATATTTACAAATTCGTGTGATTCAACTGCGATTACTGAATTATCATCAGCCATTTATTAATTACTTGGTTCCTGTAAACCTTTTTAATTCATATTTTCAATGCGAATTAAATCTTCAGATTTCGGACGTTCTGCAAACAAATTGGAATATATTTATTTCCACCGACTGTGCGACATAGCCGCACTCAGCATACTGCTAGGATAAGGTGGCATATTCTTTATGTTAATTGTTTCGTATTCCCTGATGTAACAATTGGGAAAAGGTTCAAACGAACTTCTGAGCATGAGTGCACGTAAGACGATAAACATCCAATCTAACATATTTGTCAATATTATTCCACTGTAGGAAACTTTTATGTGTAGTACAGTTGGCTGGATCGCCACCTTACAGTATAAAACATGCTTTGTTCGAATCCTGAATAATAAGTTACTACCATTTTTTAGTATAAAGTTAAGTTATTTTTAATAATAGGCCAATTTTCTTCCCCCACCTCCTCCTGACACTTAACATAAAGCAGAGGCTTTAGTAAAAAAAATTTTAAAAATTATTCCCTGGTTACGTATTTGTATTCAAGTTGAGGCATTTCAGTAAAATCGTGCTGGTTATGATCATTTCTCCTACAGAACCACCTGGTATCAAAATATACATTTGTAGTAGTAATTGGTTTCGAAAGCAGTCTTTAATGCCACGAACTGATGTATTTTCTACGAATGCTGTTACGAGATACGTGACAATGATGGTATAATGCTATGAAAATTCTGCTTTAAACAGTGCTGTTTATGTAACCATTAATTATTTGCTGGTTCTCAAGTGTCACATGCCTTCTGGGCACCACTTTGTTTAATGAACTGACAAGTTTCCATTCACTGCTAGTAGTTGAAGAATACGTCACCACACACCAACAGCAGCACATCCTCAGCTAAATTTACGATTATGCCAATTAGTTAAATTGTCCTTTGGAAAACTATTCATCTCATATACATGAAACCAAAACCATATTAAAATGGTAAGAAATATCTATGGTTGTTCAAAATTTCGTGCTTACAAGTCTTTAATTTTATTTTACAGGACTGAATATACTAATTTGTTTAAAAAACACTACTAATGATAATATTTTTTTCCCTTGACTTTGTATTGATAATTTAGTATGATATCAAGAAAACCGTAGAAAAAGGTTCGCTCTTTTCACNTTTTTTTCCCTTGACTTTGTATTGATAATTTAGTATGATATCAAGAAAACCGTAGAAAAAGGTTCGCTCTTTTCACAGAAATAAAATTGGTTTTGAAATTTTGTTTAGGAGAACAAATATCAATGAACTTAAAAAAGAAATTAGCGGATTCAAAGCGATTTATAAAATATATATTAAAAAGTTTCTCTGACATGAATATATTTTGTTAGTAATATTTTGCATGAGTTAAAATGGAACTATTTTTTCAAATACGATTCGTACGATAAAGATAGTTTAATTAGATTTTATGCTAAATTAGTTTAAAATTCATTTCGTGTTTGCATGCATTGATGGTTGCAGAGTAACCAGAATTCCAGCTCATATTCAACCTTAAGAGTTACAGGTAGAACAATAACCGACGTGCAAAAAATTCAGAAGAAGTTGTGAAAGCTCTTCTGCAATAGGACCGCATGGGAAATAAAGATGAACTACATCAAAATAAAAGGAACACCCTGAAAATACTGCTAGCCGCTTCACCGACTTCCGAGTTTACAATGGAATAATTCGACCAGGTAAACAAAACAATGAAGCTAAGGAAAGCTCTAAGGACAAGGTACTAAGACAATATAAATTATCAAAACCGTTTACCCTCGAATAAAACAAGATCTGTTAGGATCCTAATGTCCGAAATGGTATCGAAGATTAAATTTATTACCAATGATGGACAAAGTGATTGGCTAAAAAACGGCTGATGAACTTCATGAATGCTACAAAATGAGTACAACAAAGGTAATATAACTTCAGGAAAGGCAGTGGTACTGAGCGAGCAATCCTCGAGGTGACGAAGAAGGTAAAACTACCACCACATATAGGGGCATTCGACCACGCATGGTACCCACAAATATTATGGCAACAGAAAAAGAAAGAATTTCAAAATCATGTATGGCCTGATACTGAGCTACTTTGAAGAGAGAGTAAGTATATTTTAACACCAAATGACAGAAATGTGGAAAACGTTGACGAAGAAATGCCCACTATTCTTTGTCCTAGAACCTGAGATGGGAACATTCTGAAAAGGACAGAATCACAAATATTGTACATATAACCGAATGTAGAAGCNGTCCTAGAACCTGAGATGGGAACATTCTGAAAAGGACAGAATCACAAATATTGTACATATAACCGAATGTAGAAGCCAGACAGATAAAACTTGGATCACAACAGTTCATTACCGGACATGACTGTTGTCAGGACATGGGAACTTCAAGACGCAATTATACACGTTCAACTTCAAGGAGTCGAGTACTGTATAACTGTTTAAAAAGACGATATCACCTAGCATTTGGTGCAAATATGTCCTAAAATAGAAGATATGAGAATCGAACAGAAAGGTAAGGTAAGAATAATGGAGGCTGGAAATATTGACATAACAAATACAATGAAATATAAAAGAAAAATATATTCTCAAACTTTACAAGACTAGTAATCAAAAGGTTGGAAAGTGTTTGGTGAATGGCTAACCCAGAACCAACATACGGTTGTCCCAACTCTTCTGGGGTCCCACGTTCGATTGCCGCTTCGATACTTAGAATACGCGACTGTGTGATCTTGCTCCTCCTCTCCTACGTCAACACCATCTTCGCTGTTGTCATCAATGGCATTATCGTCACCACTGTCATCATCAACATGCGATATATATTGGAAGTAGTACCGTGAAGTCCTCTCAAGTATTTGTTATTTTGGAAGTAAAAATATTTTGCCATTCTGTATAAAACGTGTATCCTAAAAACTCTGCAACATAGTTCAAGCAGAAGTTAGGCGGGTACTTTTAATTTGGTCTATGATAACATATGTTAATAATAAAATCACTCGTAAATGCTGCGTTTCCGCTTCTGAGGTATTTAAAACCGTTTTTACTATGTCTTTTTTGTTCCTTGTTCAAGTATGATACAAAATGTGCTTGACAGATTTTGATGTAATTTTATATGTAAGGTAGGACGTAAACTAGCTTAGTATGCTTACATATTGTTATTATTGGTCCTGTTCAAACTTCCTTACAAAGTAAAACCTAAGAAAAGGCGCCACAGAGTTCACTAACGCTAAGCCAAAACGATTGCAGACACGACAGAATAATGACCGGAAGAAGCCACAAAACTGCTGGAGTTAGCAATACCCGGCGCCACCACCATTTGTTATGAGACTTGAAAGCTCATAACACTCTAAGGAAAGGTGTAACGCGCACAGTGTAACGAAATTTTACAGTGAATGTAGAAGGGGGGAGGGGGGGGTGACCCAGCGCGCATGCGCGTATGGTCTGTCTATATACAAACGCAAGGTACACAAGTATTTGAGGTTATGGGCGTATCGTCTGTGCCGTGAAAAATTTGTTAGTGACAAAAATTGCATAATAAAATTTTGAAAGTGTTTTCAAGTATTTGAGGTTATGCGCGTATCGTCTAGCTATATACAAACGGAAGGTATACAACATAGCACGTGGTTATATTTAAAACCAACAGAAAATCAGTTCATGTAATAAGCAAATTGAAAGACATTTAATTTATATTAGTAATTAATTGTGAATATATATGTATGTATGTTATTTATTAATTTCACTAACATTGTGCCATGAAAAATTTGTTAGTGACAAAAATTGTACAATATAATTTTAAAAGTGTTTTCAAAGATTTGAGATTATGCGCGAAAATTTTATTTTAGTCACGCCAAAGAAGTAGAACTTCTAACGCGCGTACATAAGTACACGCACCCCCTTTTTTTATTTTAATATTTAATGATTTTTCCTTTTTAAATAGGCCTTACACTTAATATGACAGAAGTGAAAAATATGGGCAAAGATAATTGATTTTTACCATTTCTGGCAAAAAATCGGTATTACCAGAATATTTATTTACCAAGGTATGTTTAACTGCGCAAACGACGAATGAAAAAATTATTAGGGCCACTACACAGGAGATATTGATTTCACGTACTCTTAAAGTTTTATTATTCAGCTCTTCCTTTCTTCTCCACACTATTTAATTGGAAGTGTTGCTTGTAAACTAACCGTGGAAAAATAAGGCAAACATGATATTTTAACTAGTTCATAATATCTTATTTTTCGCGTGTACGTTAGACGTTATAAGTTAGGTTATGTGAAGAAGGGTGTTTGAATTCAGGACTACACTCGGTCACAAAGGGATTAAGAGAATGTGTGATTTGCGGTAAACGAAGTGATCGAATGTGTGTGGCAGCGAATTTTAAAATATTAACAGTGTTTTCATTCATGTTATTTTTGCAAGATCTTATGCATCACTCACGATCTATTTCCTTCGTAAAGCCACAGAGTCGATAAGTTCACAGAGATGAAATGGCGCGGCTGTTTCTTTGATTTGCACGTAGTAATTGTCTGATTGGCTGTGCGAGACTCTGGGAACCGGTCTTCTGTCTGATTAACTACTGCGTACTGAGAGATTTTCCCTGTTGTCTAAGCTGCCGTTGGAGAGTAAACTATCTACGAGGTTCTGATTGGTTTACGGCGTTTTGGCATATTGCTGGCGTATGTGGCTGAATTTTTCTGAATATACCGCTATTTCACGTCTGTATTCTTAGGCTCTCTTGTTTAGCTCCCTCAAATTGTCTGCCTGTTATTGTTCATGGTCAGGAATAAATATAGGATAACGATGTCCCAAGAAAAATGGAAGAGTTCGATTTAAGTTACATCTAGGGCCACCTGTTTTATGCGATATACACGTAGGTGACAAACGTCATGGGATAGCGATATGCAAATATACAGCTGTCAGTAGTATCAAGTAAAAAATATATAAATGGGCAGTGCATTGGTTGGGCTTTCATTTGTAGTCAAGTGATTCATGTGAAAAGGTTTCTGACGTGATTATGGCCACACGACGGGAATTAACAGACTTTGAACGCGGAATGGTAGTTAGACGTATAGGACATTCCATTTCGGAAATGGTTAGGGAATTCAACATTCCGATATCCTCAGTGTCAAGAGAGTGACGAGAATTCCTAATTTCAGTCATAACCTCCCACCATAGACAACGCAGTGGCCGAGAGCCTGCACTTAATGACCAAGACCAACGACGTGTGTGCAGAATGGTCAGTGTTAACAGACAAGCAACACTGCGTGAAATAACAGCAGGAATCAATGTGGGACGTACGACGGACGTGTCCGTTGGGACAGTGCGGCGAACTTTGGCTGTACTGGGCTATGCCAGCAGAAGACCGACTCGAGTACCTTTACAAACAGCACGACAGCGCTTGCAGCGCCTCTCGTGGGCTCATGACCATATCGGTTGGACCCTAGACGACTGGAAAACCGTGGCTTGGTCAGATGAGTCCCGATTTAAGTTGGTAAGAGCTGATGGTAGGGTTCGGGTCTGGCGCAGACCCCACGAATCCATGGGCCAAAGTTGTCAACAAGGAACTGTGCAAGCTGGTGGTGGCTCCATAATGGTGTGGGTTGATTTTTAAAAGGAATGGACTAGGTCTTCTGGTCCAACTGAACCGATCATTGACTTTAAAGTGTTATGTTCAGTTACTTGGAGACCACTTGCAGCCATTCATGGACTTCATGTAACCAAACAACGATGGAATTTTTATGGATGACAATGCGCCATGTCACCGGGCCACAACTGTTTGCGATTGGTTTGAAGAACATTCTGGACAATTCCAGCGAATGATTTGGCCACCAAGATTGCCCGACATGAATCCCATCGAATATTTATGGGATATCGTCGAGAGATCAGTTCGTGCACAAACTCCTGCACCGGCAAGACTTTCGCAATTATGAAAGTTTATAGAAGCAGCATGGCTCAATATTTCTGCCAGGGACTTCCAATGACTTGTTGAGTCCATGCCACGTCAAGTTGCTGCACTTCACCGGGNTGGCTCAATATTTCTGCCAGGGACTTCCAATGACTTGTTGAGTCCATGCCACGTCAAGTTGCTGCACTTCACCGGGCAAAGGGAGGTCCGACACGATATTAGGAGGTATCCCATGACTTTTGTCACCTCAGTGTACTTACGCCCATGATAGACTTCAATATACTAAGATAACGCTTGAAACTTCTCATGTGGTTATTTGTCCGTGTCTGTGGTTTTTTTACTTACGTGAGTCAATCAGAATTCAGTTCTTCCGACACTGAACATCCGTGATTTATGGACAGAGGCATGACAGTTACGATCATCCAATCAGGAGAGACGATCTGAACCTGAAGTGTTTTGGAGTTCAAGCAGTGTGGAATCTTTTTGCGGAAAAAAAGGTGCGTCTAGCTAAGGCCAGAAAAAGTCATTTATTTGCTTAAAAAAATTAAATATTATAAACTACATTTAAAATATGATATTTTATAAGTTAAAGATTTAATAATTTATTTAATTAGTACAGCTAATTTTTTTTTTTTTATCTTCTTCTCAGAGTCAATTCTTTCGTTCTCTTAAAGACTGCACAATTCTTTGTTTTCACCTTATTACATCACGCATATTTCACATTCATTTAAATATTTAAAGCGTAACCAAGCTGTTCCAGCATAATTTTTTTGAACTTGGTGATTGCAATTGTATCTCTTTATTTCTGATGTAAGCAATTTCAGAGTTTTGTTGCGGTGACAATGAAAGATGAAGCGAAAAATGAGTTGTGTTTTGGTACTAGAAACTTTTGTTGATCGAAAGAACAGGGTTTTTGAAGCATTGGGCAGTAAGAAACGAGACAAAAGGTGTCGAGCACATCCTATTAAAAATAATTTCTTTAACAAGCATATCTTGTGAAATGAATCAATTTTTTATATCAGGCCCTGAGAGAGTATGTCTGTATTGATGATATCGTCTTTCTTTTTAAGATTAAAAATAAGACGTACACAGTTGTTTTGTATTCGCTGAAGTCCTTGAGCTGGATCTTAATGCAGGTCACTGAAGACTATATCAGCATTGAAATGACTAATGATTCTGTTAACGTCTTCATCAATTTTGCTGGCAAAAATTTGTTACGGCTTTTTTAATGAATTTAAAGTTACATTTTTTTTGCCTAAAGATGTACGTAACATTTTCTTTCCATGTTAAAGTTTCACTTAATATTACACCTACGTTTTTCATGGACGTTGATAGAGGAATTGGCTCGCCATTAAGTATGATATTAGGAGTGCTAGTGACGTTTGGTGATATGAGTAGTTTTTTGGATAAAATGTTAATGCTCTGGGATTTCTTAGGGTTTAATAGCAGCCCGTGCTTTTTTGACCATTCTTAGATATTTGACAATTCATGGTTAATTGTGTCAATTGTTGACGTAATATTACTGGGATGAGCTGGAAGGTAGATTTGAAAGTCATCTGCATAAATATGGTATTTACAATGTTTTAGTAGCTGAGGGACGTCATTAATAAAAATATAAAATAGTAGGGGTAATATAACAGAGCCCTGGGGAACTCCAATTTTAACAGTGCGCCAAGCGGATTGTTGTTATCCGCAGACAACTCTCTGATAACGGCCACACAAGTAACTTTTAATCCATTCTAACGATATTTCGGAGAAATTAAAATATGATTTTACCTTTGCAAGTAAAGCTCATGACTCGCTGAAGGTTTTCTGACCGAGTGTTATTTTCTTGTATGGTTTCCTGGGATATGTTGATATTCTTTTGAACTGATCTGCAAGAAAGAACATTTTATTTTCAAATCCCTTTCCTACTAAACTAAATTTTGCTTGTAAAGGTGCTAACTGTGTCAGAAGCGTGGAATTTTGTAGACTTATATGTAGTTTCGCTGTTTAGCCAATAGGTGGCATAATTCTCCTCTTAGTGTAGTACACATATCAGGTTACGGTTTCACATCACAAAAGGGTAATATTTCTCTCATAGAAAACTTTATTTAAATTTATTACAAATCTTGCATTCTTAAAGTTTGGTTTTAAACCAATAATGGTGAATTTTTATTCTTACCAGGTAAGTCTTAATCAGAACATATTCAGCAATATTCTTCACAGCTTTTATAATGTATCATAATTTTCATATCGCTGCACAATGGTGTGAATCAGCAGTTCCGTCAAACATAAAACTGTGACAATTAACTGTCTTAGAATCTGCGTAATCTTTTCTCTATGTATCTTGGCAGACTTCAATAGATTATATTAGCACGCTAATAATAATTTTGCATATGCGTAATAATACTGGAAGGCGAAAATTAGTTACATTTCTGTCAATATTTGTTTAGTCCACCAACAAAAATGACAAAAAAATTGACAATAAAATAATAACTAGGGAAACTAGAAACCATTGTATTTATTCGTTTTAAGTAAAGATGTCGGTATATAGCTAAGGGCACCTGCTTTTCGCGAAAATAATGGAGGATAAGTTGTGTTCCAACGCACTTTATGTTCCGAACCACTTTCGTGATTGGATCACTTGAATTGTTACGCGTTTTATCTATCTCCTTGCGAATCACAAACGATCAGTATCGGAAACTCAATTCTGATTGGCTCACTCATGTAACAGACTGTGTCCACACGAANATCACAAACGATCAGTATCGGAAACTCAATTCTGATTGGCTCACTCATGTAACAGACTGTGTCCACACGAAGACAAAGGGCCAATAGTCAAATTAAGTTTGCAAGTGAGCACACAGGAAATTTAATTCTAGCCTCTGCGTACATGTTTTCGCGAAAAATCAGGTGTCTTGATATATCGCAAAAAGTAACTTGTGCCATCCTACTATATGTTACAAAACCCTTTACCTTCTTGCTGCCTTTATGAACGTTTGATACNGTGAGCACACAGGAAATTTAATTCTAGCCTCTGCGTACATGTTTTCGCGAAAAATCAGGTGTCTTGATATATCGCAAAAAGTAACTTGTGCCATCCTACTATAT
This sequence comes from Clitarchus hookeri, assembly GCA_002778355.1. NCBI lineage: Eukaryota > Metazoa > Arthropoda > Insecta > Phasmatodea > Phasmatidae > Clitarchus > Clitarchus hookeri. Next base: position 493,010 of record NQII01000312.1, on the reverse strand, counting down.
GTTACAAAACCCTTTACCTTCTTGCTGCCTTTATGAACGTTTGATACATATTTGACACTGTTTTCCTGTCTGTAAACGAAACACAGACATCCGCTTTTAGAGAATCAGAATTATCATTGGCCCAGTCATTAGGCAAATATCTTCACACAGACACAAAAGGCAATAACTGTAATAAAAAAAGTTACCGTGCACAGTTTTTAGACACCTAAAAGTTTACTTCGTTGTCTCAAATTATGAGATGTGCTTAGCAGAAGTTATTCAATGAAATTCAAGGACATACACAAATCAAATACATGGAAAAATGTCCTTACAAAAAACAGAAAATAATTTAAAGTTAAAGTAGGCTGTTAAACTTTATTACATTTTTATTTATTTAATTTATGTTAGTTTACGCTGCCTGCGTATTCCGGAAAACAAGAAAAATTGTTATTTATTTATTTATGATTGTTATTAGCATATATAAACTTATATAATCATAACTATATAAACTATAGAACATAATTTTCTGAGTACAGCGACACTACTTGCAATGCCTACTATTTGAACGGTGATATTTGTATCAAGTGTCCTTAAAGCATTAAATGTAGGAATTATTCTAAAAACAGACTTTCAGGTAACGTGCGAACCAATCCATGGACTGAACTAAAGAGAGAGAAAATTCATTGCGCNATTCTAAAAACAGACTTTCAGGTAACGTGCGAACCAATCCATGGACTGAACTAAAGAGAGAGAAAATTCATTGCGCGGGAAGAAATATAATAATTGGCAATTTCCCCGAAGTGTTCCTCGAGGTCTTCTGCTGAAGCACGGTGGGATTGCATGTTGGTCAGCGGGTTTGTTAAGATAAAAGGGGAAAAGGGGGGAATAGAGAAGCGAAACGAAACGAAATGGCGCGAAGCTTAATCATCTTTATTTCCAGGAAAACTGCTGGTGTTCGCAGCTCGTGCAGTGACGGCAGTCAAGTTGGGAGGACGGGTGGGATTTCACAACTACCCCTCGACCCCTGGTCATAGGTGAAATGACGTTGTGGGATGTGGCAGCCACACCCTTGCAGAATCTCCGACCTTGAACACCATCACGGGCCATGGTGGCTGAGAGGTATGACTGCTCGCCTCCCACCAAGGTGAACCGGGTTCAATTCCCCGGCCGGATTACTCCTGGATTTTCGCGAGTGGGAATAGCGCCAGACGATGGCGCTGCTCAGCAGGTTTTCTCGGGGATCTCCTGTTTCCCCCACACTTGCATTCCGACGCTGCTCCACCCTCACCTCACTTGACCCTCACCGGCTCTCAAAAAATCTATGTTAAGAGCCGTCCAAATCACTTCACTCCAGAGTGACTCGCCTACATACCCGGAGCGTTTTAGGCCGAGAAGCGCAGGAACAATAAGGACTACATTGTCACGTGCATCAAGTGCGCCATTGAAACTAAGCGCAAGGCTCCAAACTGGCGTGTAGTGTCCTCGTCGTGCTGCACGTACCTCGGGAACTTGGGAGGGAGGGGGGACACATTTTACTGGTGGAATATCTGTGGCGAGATTCAATGCAGGGCCCTCGAGATTTTTGTATGTAACTGACGCATATATTTTGAAAAACCAGTTAGCTATGTAGTAGTTCCCTGAAAACCCGCGTCCAGATACGCACGCACTGGCTCGCTGCCAGTATGTATCTGCGCAAGTATGCCCATTAACCCTATATAGTCCAGCCATGGTTACTTACAACTTTTCCGAAGTTCTGATAAAGTTCTACTTCCAGTATATTTCTCGAACTCATGCAAACAAAGCTTATACGAGTCTAGAAATTATCGCCAAAGGGACAACGCACTGCATTCGTGCGCATTCAGTGTAATCATAGTTTGCATAAGAACTATTTCTTACTAAGCATTATCAACGCACGGTTTTTCTCCCAGTTTTTATTCGTATTAGTTATCAATTANATAAGAACTATTTCTTACTAAGCATTATCAACGCACGGTTTTTCTCCCAGTTTTTATTCGTATTAGTTATCAATTAAATGTATAATTTATAAATAAAATATAAGTAACTATCAATTTAACCAAAAGTAAGATAATTTTATGTAAACAGATTTATAGAACGTTTGTGATAAATAACATATTTAAGTAACAACCATACCCGTCGTTCATATGTGTTTTTTCAAAGGTTATATTAAAAAATGTGTGAAGAAACAGTGAATAGATTATACATATTCTTTACAGCGTAAATATTTTTCTCGAGTACAAAATANATAAGAACTATTTCTTACTAAGCATTATCAACGCACGGTTTTTCTCCCAGTTTTTATTCGTATTAGTTATCAATTACATGTATAATTTATAAATAAAATATAAGTAACGATCAATTTAACCAAAAGTAAGATAATTTCATGTAAACAGATTTATAGAACGTTTGTGATAAATAACATATTTAAGTAACAACCATACCCGTCGTTCATATGTGTTTTTTCAAAGGTTATATTAAAAAATGTGTGAAGAAACAGTGAATAGATTATACATATTCTTTACAGCGTAAATATTTTTCTCGAGTACAAAATAAGCTTTACAAGTTAATGAATCTAGGAATGTGCTCGAGTTCTAATTAATATTTCTCAAGAAGCAACTGTCTGGAATAAACAAAGCCACTGCCATAATGCAAGGCAATGCGCCTTATAAACGTAAATTAAGTTATACGTGTAATTTTTATTACAAATATCTCTACACATTTATACAAAAGTGGATATACTTTATAGCGGCTGCTTGAGAACGTTGTGCTAAAATGCAATATTAAAGTGGAATTTATATTATTATCAGTTTCCTGAACGTAAGTAATTTAAATAAAATGGATGTTATTTGAAGGTGGCATAATTATGCACCCAGTACCTCCAGTGTTATCTAGTACACCGTGTGAAATGACAGTTCCTAAAATCGAGTCAGTTTTGACTCATTGGAACATATACAGTGTGTAAATAAATTAATTCATTAATAACTGCCAGCAGTACCGTAATTCCTGAAAACTGCCTACACACACTCCAACACACACACACACACACATACAAAATTGTGTTTTAAATTGCGTGACAGCCTACAATTATCCAGCTTTTACATCAAATTGTACATTTATTCGTTTCCATAACTTACCTCGGAGACTACAAATTGCCTTCGATGTTTATATTGCAACCCCTTTCAAACAGTTCGATTAACGTACGGTATTACACAATATACGCATTTTAGGAAAGTGGTGGCATAGTTTACGATTCACGTGACGCGCGGTGTAGACTAAATCTGTTTTCATAAAATTTTTAATAATATCCAATCACTTTAAAAAAGAGACAATGCTACTTTATTGCAAAAATTTTGCAGGAAGTTGTTTAGTAACCCTCATACTTAACGTTTAGCTGTAGTCCTGTAATATGCTCTTCAAAACATAAGATGCTGCTTGCTTTGAAATTGTTTACCTTCTTNCAACGTTTAGCTGTAGTCCTGTAATATGCTCTTCAAAACATAAGATGCTGCTTGCTTTGAAATTGTTTACCTTCTTGCTAGTGCGACTAAAGCTGGCCAACAGAGCAGGCGCATGTACAGAACCAAATTATCTTGGCTGGACATCAAAACCTGTTTATTTATTCTCAATTGCATGTGAAAAATGTTTTAGTAGTTTAATAGATAAAAGTTTATTAATAATAATAATTGTTATACTGCGTGTACGCACTCATTCTGATATGTTTCAAAGCACACCCATACTAAATCAAATTCTATAGCCTTTCGTCTAATTTTTAGATACTATTCTCTTGTTGGGGAATATATTTCCCGTCACCAGTTATTAGATCTACCAATGCCTTGTATGCAGTTCAACATAGATACGATTGATGCAGCAATATTTCTTGGCAGTCGACTGACTATAGTTGCAGAAAAACGTTCTGTAGAAGTCAACATTTATTTATATACATTTGGAAAATAAATTTTATTGATTCGTTTTGCTCTTTTAAAGGACATCGAACTCGGTGAGATGAAAAGAAAAACTGTTTTCACATAGGATCTTTCAGATGTTGACCAAGGTAGATGGGAAAATAAAAATCGGNATGTTGACCAAGGTAGATGGGAAAATAAAAATCGGGAGTTTGGGCTAGCTAATAGTTGGTTAATCTTGAGTTTTTAAATTAAATAACAGGTATTGTTAGCATTCGCTGCATAAATATAAACGGAAGCACCGGCCGATACCATTGCATCATATTATAGGACGCTAACTATAACGATAACAATTTTTTTAGGCCCCCGCGACAGGAATTATAGAAAATAAATTTATTTTTTGCAGCCTGAGATGTTAACTTTTGAAAGTGGTGAAATGTACACACTGTATTTATTAGTAACATGACAATTTTTATACCAACAAGTGACGGAAAGACACAAATTTTCTGGAATGTAAAATAGAGAATGGCCTTAAATAGTGCTCAATTTACCGTGAACAGCCTATACCAAATATTCCTCTAATCGGACCTTGGTTGGTAAGGATGCCAACCCTACGTGATTTACCTGAAGTTTTACTATTAATAATTTTATTACTTTGATTGAGCTTCGATAATTTCTGTTAGATAACTACAGTCTAGAAATACCATTTCAGCGAAGTCAAACATAATTTATGTTCACATTTTTTTGTCGAATTTTTCTTATCGGTATTATTTTGATATTTGTAAACAAAAATTAAAGTGGCTTCGGTTTTCCTAATGCTATTTCTGTGTGTTCTTAAAACCTGTGGTATAACGTATACATTCTAAGAAACATTTACCAATGGTGCACAATGGTGTTAACCATAATGACCTACACAGACTCAAGTATGACGGAGTGTGACGGTACGTAAAGGTAAAATGAGTGTGAAAAACCAGGTAAGTACGATGAAAGTATTTAATAAACAATAATTAGATTTTGTTTTTACAGTAATATAATAAGGCAGTGTAGAAACTATGGCACAATACAATATTTTATTTTTGTTTGTTTTTCCTGAGAAACCGCAAATACAAAAGGCACAAATGTATAATTAAATCCTTGCATGTTAAATTAAGAATTATGAAAATGCAATAACTTTAATATGTACTAACTGTAAAAGTGAAACAAACGGCACAAATCAATCTTAATATGAGAGGGAAACAAAACCTTCTCCTGGCGAGCCCACAACTATACCAAAGGCAATGATAAATAAANACAATCTTAATATGAGAGGGAAACAAAACCTTCTCCTGGCGAGCCCACAACTATACCAAAGGCAATGATAAATAAACGGCACGTCGCACACAAAGGTGGCAGTCAAAAAATAAGGCATTCACGAATTGCAATTAAAGATGGTACTCCTTGACTTTGGACTTTACACGCACCGCTATCAAAACTCAATTAAAAAACAATAATGGAAACATAAAAATAGGTTTAATGATAAATGGTGCCTCGAGGTAGCGGAGCGTACCAGCCTGCCATCTGTTAGCCTTACAGTAATAATCTTACTAGTCTGATCAGCCCAACAGAAATATTACAAGTCGCTGGCAGACAAAAAATTCCAGCACTCCGCGAAAAAAATATGGTAATTAGGTCAAACAAGAACAAACGGCCAGAGTCGAAACAATTTCTGCCTCCAATAATAATATTTTTGAAAACCCAGACAGCATACCGTGGTGCGCGTTGCCGTACACCCCAATAAATACTTCTACCGACCAGGAATATGAGCTGTAGCACCCATGACGACCCCGCACAAGTGAGCAACTTACAAGTGCCAGACCCGGCATTTATATACAAATTCATCCCCTCTTCCAGCGCGACGCACACTAGCTCAACCTCTGTCCGCCAAATATGCAGCTCGTGGCGTCGACGGCGGCGACGACTGAGGCACCACATTACACTCAGTGACGGAGAAATGTTTGCACCTTCATATCTCAGCACCCAAAACTGTTCATTTCAAGCAAGTTCAAACAACGAATAGGGTTACGTGCATACGCTACGTTATAAAACTATTAGTATATTTAAGTGCCTATACCTCGCGATCCACACGCGCCTTCTCGATATCCACACGCACCTGCTCATGCACCTAAATGCTGTTGCTAATGAGCGTGACGTCTTGAAAGCAACCAACAGACCTCGTCTGAAGAGTGTGCCATTTTTATAGATCAGCACATTGGACGGGAGTTAAATAATTTCTTAGGAAAATATGTATTTTAAAAATTCTGCGACGCAGTTTAAGAGCCAGATAGGCAGACCCCTTAAGAACTCAGACGGTGAATGAGCCACTTTTACCGTGAACTTCAGCCGTACATGTCAGCAAAGTGGCTTCACTGACCTGTGACATGGCGAAACGTCGTTCGCCAATGAGCAACTGTAGACCAACTTGAGAGCCGGAAGCTCAGCCAATAGGAAATATTTTGCTGTACACAATAGCCAACAGAAAAAAAAGCCACATTTCAGTGTCTCGCGAATCCAAACAGTGACCGAGCATGCCGATAAATAGAGAACTGGAAATATCGGGAAATCATTATGTAAACATGCTTCATGCTCTGAAAATAAATGTATATTTGGCACGCGTAAACTGCTTTGTAAGTATGGTAAGTCGATCTAAGTTACATTAAGTTCTGATACTTACTTTAAATTTAAAATAAAATGGTTTCAATTTGGCTGTGTTTACATTTGGATCGCGGTTTGCAAACCATGCTCAATGGGAATTTTAAGCCAATAAAAATCAGGCAACGGAATAAGGACCCAATCCTGTGCTACCTTTTCTGGAGTAAAGCTGGAGGATAAGACATTTGACAACTAACTGAGGCTCTAGTATACAGAGGATTTGGAGTGCAGCTTGTTCCCAAATGATTTCGTGAAAATTCTGGGCCTCCACCGATATCAAAGGAACCGCTACGCCATCTCGCTTTTGTGTAGGCTTATTTATAAATTCTGTCGCGATATACCATTACGGCACGCACCCTCGCGTAAATAAGCAACATCGTCTACGAAGCTCCTTTCATTAATTTTTCGTAGTGACGCTTTCATTGACGAAGTGAAAAAAAATGCTATTAGGGACAGGCTACTGACTCGAAATATCGTAGGTTTTTGGTATGGTTGCAAATGGTTCACTCCTCGTATGACAGCTTTTCTAAAATTTTTAATAATAAAAGCAATAAAATTCAGGCCCAATCATTGCCCCTCACAATGGCAGCAAGCAGCCAATGGGCGGTGGATACAGACTTTTCACAGTAATTTCTCGAATCAAACCTTTGAAATATCACTCCATATATTACGTGTTTGTTTGTTTCCTAAGTGTGTCATATATCACAAGCGTGTTTAAATTGCTTTAGGTATTATCTATAATGAATGTAAAACAGCATATGGGAAACTTTCCATTTGTTTTCTAAGCAAATACAACAGTTCGGCTGTTTCTTTCCTTTACGTGCATTTTTATAAGCCAATAAAAAAGTTAAAAATGCATTCGTGACGCAGAAGTTATTAATTACAAAATCGCCAAACATTGAATTAGTATCTTCGCTACCTCCAGTCACAAGCATAGCGTGTTTCAAATTAGGTACTTCCAACATTTTGAAAAATCACGGCAAATTGTACACGTGTTTCTGGAATTTTGTACAGTAAGAAACGCATTGTATTGCAGACTAACATTAAAGTAGGCCTATACAATAAGGCCTTGTAAAGTGTCATTTACATGGGAAAATCTGCTTCGCTTCAACTAAAATCAGTCTCGCTATTAACATTTCAGCATAAAGCAATGAAATTAGATACAAGTAATCAAACATGGATATATTTCTAAAGAGTTCGGTTAGCCATGAAACAGATACTTGAATAATTACGCACGACTTCGAGCTTTCTTTTCTGTGCTGAATTTTCCCTGACTGACACAACAAAAAGTTCGCCAACAGTCGAAAAAACGAATGCAGTTGATTGGCACCATGTTCCCTAAGCCATAGACTAAAGTTGAGGTGTACCGACTATTATATTCTGCGCCATATCCTACTGGCCCATCGCCAGTACAACTGCTGTAGATGCATGGTCAGCACTGATTAACAGTTTGAATTTTCAACACACAAACCTTGTGTATTAATAAAATAATTCGACTAAATCGAATGTACTGCAGTTGCGTTAAAATTATGCTATAGGAACTGCAAAAATATCTCAAAGCTCGTATATAAAAAATATTCGAATTACAAATCCTAATCACGCTGAATTTGATAGTGCTATTCACAGAATAGCAGTCCAATGCTGGAACACGGAGTGGGTTTACTGCGCAACTGTAAAGCGTACTCTTTCCCTTATTACTCTTATTGTCCCAAAATTGACTTCATATTTGCACAAAGAGCTGTCAGATTCACGTTTTTCATCAGTAATGTTATTCCGTTCGTTTACAGCTGCTAAATTTCTACTTCCAGAATATTTCGCCACCTCATGCAAACTGAGTCTATAAATCACAATACAGTGACAACGAACCGCAGTCGTGGCCACTCAGTCCAATAATATTTAGTATATGAACTATATCTTGTTAAGAATTACAAACACACATATTTTTTCGCTGTTTTTATTCATAACAATTATAAATTGATTATTATAATAATAGCTGGTGGTCCTTATTTTTCGACTTTTAAAAACTACCGTGGAACCCTGTCATATGATTCTCTACTCTAAAATATGAACTCGTTTTTTTTAATTTAATTTTTGGAAAGGTTTTAGAGGTCGGTACCATCAGTCAAAGTTTAAAAAAAGCATTGTATAGCCACTTCAACCATGAATCCGGCTAATTGACTCCAGCATATATATAAGCCTATTTTAAAGTGAAATAGCATGCAGAGAGACTGACTTTAGTCAATTCCCTTCCCTACTTCTCTCCTGTGCCTACGCGTCGAGGTTGAGCCCGGCCCCGCACTTCAGTTGGAATTCAGCCATTAGCGAGAGGACACGCATTTTTTCCTCAAACTCTACGTACTTGTTTCGACTTGTCATGGCGTCCACAAGTAGTGGCGTGAGTTTGTTAACGAGAAATAAAACGAACAATTGGCTTATAAGCCAGTCACTACCAAATCTGAATCAGTCAAAGTGGACTTCAATTGGTGATATATTACGTTTATTTTTTTACTACAAAAGCAAAGAAAAGAATTCCATTGGTGATTCTGCGATTGTGGCTGCGCGTGAAGTGATACATCTGTGGGGAAAAGCTGGTATACCAACGAGATTGAAAAAACACGCGATCAGTAAAATAGAACAACACTTCTATGAGTGGCAGAATCTGAAAAAAAAATAAAGAGAACAAGGAAAAAAACGATCGGAAGCATTAAAGATGAAAGATCAAGATTGGCAACAAAAATTACAAGATTTGTTTTATATTGCTCATTCTGAAGCTTTAAGTATTATGTCTATAGAAGAGGATAAGCAGTTTTTATTAGCAAACTACAAAAATGTCGCCGGGGTTTAATTTATTCAGTAGATGTAAAACGCTTAAGAAAAAGTGAGGAATCGAAACAGAAAGCAGAACGTCTTCAAAAATTACGTGAACGTGAAAACAGAAGTATCTCGGCTTTGACAGAAAAGTGCTTACTTTCTTCTTCTACCACAAGCAAGAAAAAAAAGTATCTGATTTCGAAGACTTACCAGAATCTTCAACAGAGCAACCACCACAAAAGCAAGCTCGAAAAGACATAATTAATAGCCACTTAGCTGCTAGCCTTGACGTCTCTATGTTAAGTGACAGAAAAGCAGCTGTGGTCGTAGCATCTACTTTGAAAAGTGCAGGATGTGACCCTGTAGAGTTTAATGTTAATAGATCTTCTATTCTTCGAAAACGTTTGCAAAATCTAAAAACAATAGCAGAGTCTCTCCAAAGCGAGTTGAAACCTGATTTGCCATTAACGATTCATTGGGATGGCAAGTTAATTGAAGATATTATTGGACATGAAATTGTAGATCGTCTGCCAATTTTGATATCAGGACATGGGGTCGATCAGCTTCTACCAGTTCCAAAATTGGAATGTGGAGCAGGCGAAGCATGCGCGTCAGCTGTCTTTGAAACAATAAAAGCATGGGACTTGAGCAATAAAGTAAAATATTTATTTTTTGACACTACAGCTGTGAACATCGGTTTAATAAATGGAGCTTGTGTTCTTCTGGAACAAAAAATGGAGAAAGATATGCTTTGGCTTGCTTGTCGACACCATATATTGGAAATTATGTTAGAAGCTCTAGTGTGTCTACCACTCTGACCGTCTAGTGGTCCTGATATTCAATTGTTTAAAAGGTTTAAGAACAACTGGGACGAAATTGACCAAAGCTATTATAAAATAATAATTTCCGATACCACGTCCTCAAACATCGTAAAAATTGTTGCAACAGACATGATTTCATTCGCTCAGAATCAACTTCAAATATTTCAAACTCGCGATGACTACAAAGAGTTATTGCGTCTCACGATTATTTACTCAGGAGTTTCTGAAAAATGCATTTCATTTAGGAGGCCTGCTGGTCTTCACCGTGCTAGATGGATGGCGAAAGCTATGTATTGCTTGAAGATTTTTCTATTTAAACATCAGTTTGAACTAACAAAAAAGGAAGAGAAAGCAGTGAAAGATATTGTATTTTCACAGTCATTACATACATAGAATACTGGTTTCAAGACCCTGCCGGATGGTCAGCACCAAGCAACAACTTACAATTATTGAAAGACCTTAGAGCTTTTCAATGTATAAACTAAACGATGGCCAATGTTGCCATAAAAAAACGTACTTGGTCATTTACGGTACTTGTCGGAATAGCTGGTATATTTTGCTTTTTTCGACGATGGATTATCAGTTCAGGATAAGAAAAAATTGTAGATGCACTAAAAATCGAAGGTGTAGAGGACTGTCCAAAAAGAAAAAAGCGTTGATGTCAAACACATCACCGAAAAAAGCATCGAAGATTTTGTGACTAGCAACTCCTTACGATTTTTCCAGATACTGGGTATCTCATTACAGTTTTTTAATAAAGATGTTGAAACTTGGGAGGATGACGTCGCTTTTGAGGCTGCGAAGAAAATCGCTCATTCTATGCGGGTAGTAATTGATACTGCTGAGCGTGGTGTTACTTTAATAGAGGAATTTAATAAACTGATAAAAACAGATGAAAAGCAAAAGCAATGTTTGCTTTTGTTGGTAAAAGAGTATAGGAAGAAATAACCTGATACAAAAAAAAATTAACCCCTGCATCCTGATTATAAATTATTTTAATATAAAGAGGTATCTTAATTTTTTATCTAAACAATAATTTTGCATGCTATATATTTATATTAATAAACACAAATGAGTGATTAATACAATGTTCATATATATTTTTTAAATTTAAACATATTGTTACAAAATTGTGAAAAAAAATACTGAAATAGTTTCTAAGGGCAGAAAATAATATGGTGCCGCGTCAAAAATTATTTTTTTTTTTTTACCCATATAAGGACCACTTTAGTATATATAGCCGATTCAAGCGCACAGGGATCAGGGAAATGAGATAGGAATTGTCCGCCATGTTGGTCTGTGCTATCCGACATATTGGTAGGCGTCACAGCCAGGGCTCGAAGCCATGTTGGATGTTCGTCATCTCTAGAAATTACTTAAAAATTAGCATTACTTTAATAAAAAATTTAAAAGTATCGGTTCGCCACCTTGGATTTGTAATAATTATATCGGTTTGGAGTGTCTTTACAGATCATAACTCCATTAAAATAATTAGTATATAAAAATGTCTTCAAAAATTTGGCTCGCCCCTTCAGTACCAAGTGCATTGGGGGACGTCCGCCAAAAAAACCTGTTACGAAAAAAAAT
>NQII01000312.1:437316-481125 GCA_002778355.1 Clitarchus hookeri | reverse complement strand
CCCCCTATACCTCTCTCAGCCACACACCCCCTCACCACCTCCCCAACCTCACCCCCTTCACCAACCTATGGCCCACAAAGTTCTAAAAATCGATCATGTAATCTCATAACCCTGCTCACCCTCCCACCCAGTCATAAAAATTGATCATAGCACATTTCCTCATACCTATATTTAATTTGGTTTGTGTGTATTATGCATAGCCATTGTATTATTGGTTTAGTTCATACCCTCTATCACAATAACTTCAAGAACTATCCGAATTATAATATTTTGTTTATAAAAATTCATAGTAAATTTATGATTAATTGTATTTTAAGTACACATTTAAAGCTAAGCAATGTATCATAAGCTCTTATTTTTCTTTTTCATTGGGTCTGTATCTTAAATCATAGTTTGCTCACATTTTCGCAAGTCAGTTTGTAAGCAAGCGAATATTTATAGTCATATACGATTATAATTTGCTATTTATTAGCGCCAGGCTAGTGAAATTAAGTTCGAAAACATCATTTCAAGCTCCAGGAAAATATACATGTATAAGACCCTACGACCATATATAGACATAGTGATTAGCTAAATCAAAAATAATATTTGCATCATAGTGCTGTTTCATCAAAATCAGTTTATAACAGGAGAAGAAAATATTTAGTGTAAAATATTGAAATATGTTTTTATATTTCAAATTTATTAATATTTATTACTACAAAATTATTTATGTTCATCTGCATCTGGATAAACATCACCTTGAGTTATAATTTTTTAAATATTGAACCAACTATTCAGGCACTCGTGAACTTCGCGCCGCCATGCAGTAAGCTTGAAGACAAAGTTCTTGCANCAATATTGAACCAACTATTCAGGCACTCGTGAACTTCGCGCCGCCATGCAGTAAGCTTGAAGACAAAGTTCTTGCAGCAGAAGCGACACCGATGTGCCACTGAACGTTGATGATACACTAGCGGTTCCAGATGGTTCGGCTTCGTCACGTCGGAAGGAGCAGGAACCATGGATGGAGATGTCTTCGTGGTAAGAGATGTTGCTCCTGGTGAAGAGGTGCCAGGTTCGTCGTTCATACTGGTTGCAGCAGATTTTGGTAGTTGAGCCATATGATCGAAACCACCGTCCATCACTCCGCTGACGGATGCCGAAAGAACTCTTTATTGCAGATCCGGCATCGAGGCATCGATGAGGCCTGCAGTTTAACTTTGCATGACCTTACATATTTACAGTATGAATCGTTGCGGAAAAAAAGCGACCCGCACCGTAAGAACAGATATTTACCGTGGTTGGGTATGGTTCAGACAGCTACGAAATCCATGGTACCTCGCGGTGTGTTGATGCGTAAATACCTTGTCGTAGCAGCTGAATGGATAAGATTTCTCTGAAGTTGACGACACANCCTCGCGGTGTGTTGATGCGTAAATACCTTGTCGTAGCAGCTGAATGGATAAGATTTCTCTGAAGTTGACGACACAAGTGACGTCCCGATCTCTGCAGGCGACAGGTCAGTCAAAGAACTGTATGGTACAGCCGAAGAAACAGAATTTGCAGTAAGAAATGATCATGTCAGTTCACCCGAAGTTGCAGTCGACCCCACTGAAGACGTCTCATCCAAAGAAGTCGATGGCGCTGCCGACATCATGCCCGAAGAGGGCGATGGGGGTGCTGTTTCTGCACGTTTCCCATCTGAATAACTCGATGATGCTTCTCCTGTACCCACGACCGACGTTTCCGTATTATTTATGCTAGTTACCGTCACCTGCTGCGACGACCTGCCACTCACCAATACATCTATCAAACTAAGCTCCATAAAATGAACCCAGCTTCATATATATCTCTGTACATGACGTCATAGAAATATTGCCGTGCATCGTGGGAGGTGAAGGCACATTCACTGTTGCACCAGGTTATGGGGTGACAAGTGCAGCATTCGTTCTCGTCGATGGCATTGACAATGTGGAGAGGTATATGTATATAAAAAACGATGTTACTGTTGTCACTCGCACCGACGACGGAGGTTGCAATTAAAATCCAGATATACACTTCTTCCCAGCACTGTGGACACCTTAAAGGCATAACTACGGCTGATCCGTAGGCTTCTCGCATGCCTAGGCCCCTATGCATATGTACACTTTTTTGAAAACAGAATGTAAATTGTGATACCGCGAACTGTGAATCATTTTAATGCATGTAATCGTAATCGATGATAGTTGGACCGATCACATTTGTTCTCAGTCGCAGATAGTAGAGGGATTATGGGGACTTTGGCCCATCGGGATCTGGAACAGGAGCGTCGGAGCTGTTCGTGCTGTGTCATTCTGGTCAGCCGGTGGCCATCTTGGATCCAGGTGACCTTAACCCTGACCTTGGCCCTGGTGACCTTTAAACTTGAAAACGCAGTAAATCCAAAAAAAAATGCATAACAATAACATTTCAAAAATATTAAAAACTCAATTTTAAAAAATTATTAAAAAGAAAACATTTTCGGAGGGTCACCACACCCCCTCAAAGCATACGCATCACACCATCTTGGTAGGTGCAGTCTGCCATCTTGTTAGGCGTCACAACCACCATCTACCATCGCGGTAGGTGCAGCCATCCGCCACTTTAATTTTTGAGGTCCGCCATATCATAAGGTGCAGCCGTCCGCCATTTTGGTAGGTGCAGCCGTCCACAATCTTGATCGGCGCAGTTCACCATTTCGGTATGCGTCACAACCACCATCCTTCATCTTGGATTTTTTCGTTTATCATTTGTTGATATATTACTGGAGTTTGTCTCTCATCTTCGTTCAACCGCCATATTGGATTTCATATTTTTTTCATCGCCTAGGTGGTGGCAGTGTATTAATTTACCCATCAGGGGAGTTGTCAATTTACCCACTAAGCGGTAGCTATATTTGTTTATGTTTTGGAAGTATAGCTTGCATTGTCGGCGCCCTCGATATTGGATTCTATTTTCAACACCTAGTTGGTGCTATTTTCTCGATTTCATCACCAAGCGAGCTGCTGGTACCCGCTCATTCTGACGATTTAGCCGCAAAGTCAGCTGTCGGTACTCATATATATAGTGATAGGAAAATCTGTAATTTTTCATTCCTAGTTTAAAGAAAATTATTTTTCCCATCAGCAGTATACCTACCAGCATAAATTATTAAATCAGATTTTTTTAAATTAAGATCTTAAATTAAGACGGACCAAAAAAATTCGTTTTAATGCTAATTAAGTTACCATTTAAATTAAGTATTTATTTCGTTACCCCTAACGACACCACTTTAGTCCGACCAATTATTCACTATCGCTTAACCTCTTATCACTATCGCTCTTGTTTTAGCATTGTCCGCCAGAGCGTGCTAGTGTGGGGGAAGTATTTCATGGGGACAATGTCTACCCTAGGTACAGTTTCTCGTTTGATACCAGAGGTACCAGATCTTTCTCTCACCCCTCGTCTTTTAGCATTCTGACAGGTAAGTTCAGATATTTATTTACATAAGATTGCAGGATATCAACAAGCGTGCAGGTTATACGCATATATATTCCCGCGAAATTAAAAATCTGCTCAAATTTGTAGTATCGGTTCGGGCAAGCTAGTCTCTAGAGGAATATGTAACCTCATAAAATACGGTATTAAAACTTAGTTATTTTAATTTATTTATTTAACATCGGTGTAATTTGAAATAACGTTACCTCAGTACCCGTGCCGCAACTGTAATAATTCTTTTGCATTCACCAAATGTGCTCGAAGACACGAAAAGTATAGATGTTCGAATAATGCAGATAGAGTAGCATATAAGTGTGGAAACTGTGGCATGGCATTTGCAAGGCATGATAACTTGCAGAGGCTGCCAATAACCTATGCGTAGCTGTAGGACCTTCACCTGCAAAAATTCGCCGTGTGCAGTTTCCTTCATCGCAGTCTAAGAGTGTGATTCCTACAAAACCGAGGGTTCAGGATGAGTATCCACCATCGTGCCAGCGACCATCACGCGCAAGAATCGTGCCAGCGACCATCACGCGCAAGAATCGTGGCAGGATCGAAGTTGATTAATGACAATGGTTTCGTGGAGGTCCAAACTGCATTCCAACACAGTCTAAATACCTATGCCTCCACAACGAGAGTGGGTATTCGAAGGATGTTTGAACGTTTTTAGCTCGAATGGGGCAAAACATCGCTGTTGGCTCTCCACATAAACACGCCACCAATAAAATATACGTAATACATGGCTCCATTCAACGAAAGAAAGTTATTCGAATCGAAAGGCAAGATATTGAAAATACTGTAAAACCTCATACTGTAAATATAAGTCACGAGAAAGAAGCATATAAACGTTTCTGGGTAAATGTTAACAAAAAATCAATCAACGATTGCCCCTTNTTAAAAACGATTGCCCCTACCCCTCTAAACAACATGCTTGCCCCCCTCACTAAAGCATTTGTTTAGTATTCATGTTGGAAAAAATCATGTGCCGTGTATGGATGCGTTATGCAACTTTCTATAAAGTAATCATTACTCGAAAAATGCAAAAACAGAATTAAGACCACTTCGCTACCCCCGCGGTATGCGATATGCACAGGGAAGTAGCCCATGCATTCCCCCTCGCCAGGTATATACGCTTATCATTAAAAACAATTCCTCCCAAGTTTAAAATCAGTACATTAGGAAATTTAGGCAGCGGGGAAAAAATTCCCGTATGGCTACTCCACGTGCGGCGATTTTTCTAGCACCCATTGTCAGCATATAAGACTTTTTATACGCATAAATAATGAATTCACGCACAGTACGTTTTCCAGGGAAACAAATTAATTACCGTAAAGAAGACGCTAGCATTAAGGTACACCCACCACAAGTACAAAATCACAAATATACTGTTGCCTTCGGCAAACAAACTGTCAGTCTTTTCATACATTCGCGTGCACTTGCTCCATTAGGTGATATATCTCATCCGTGGTAAAACACCCGACCCCCTCCAATCCATCTCCGTCCAGAGTCACAAACACACTGCTACGTGACTTTAGCTGAATGAAAAGGGGCATGCGAACATGTGTATATATATGTGTGTGGCCTCTACGCCAGCAGATTTCAATAGTATTCACTCTTTATAAATTACGTGAAATAAAACATAGTTTAATCCCCTAGATGCTAATCCACCATGCAGATGTATACCACAATACGAATTCCAACAAAGACATGCGCATGCAGCTCTCATTCACCACCCTTCAACCTCGTCGAGACACATAAGGAAAGACTTCACATGTGCGAATAAAAAATTACAGCATATTGCAGTCAGTGCATTACGGAGATCATGAAATTTTAGAGTTATGTTAATCCCTTTCCAATGTATAAAATTAATTATATGTACAATTTTGTTTTGTAAATAAATTATGTCTCTAACACCACCTTTGTTTTTTTTTGTACAAAAAATTAAATGTTAGTTTTTTTATTAATTCCGTCGAAACAAAGATACATTGTGATTCTGTGAAACTAAGAAATAAGAAGGAAATAACTGTCACTCTCCACTTGCTCATACATCAAATGCACACGCGCGCGCGCACACACACCTACACATACACAGTGCCCGTTATTATCCCAATTGCAGGCGAGACTGATAGATACATTAATCCCATTAAGATAAATGTGTACTCAAATACGCGAATACGAGTACCTATACAAAAGTAAACGAGATACACGTGCAGTTGTAATATGAGCTCGCGCACACGTCCAGCCTCGCTGCACCAGGTGTTGAATTGGACTTTGCCGTAGCGCACTGTCAACACGACTGCTGCGGGGGGCTTGTCGCTCCAGCAGCTTGTTTCTATTTCTCACCNTGTGTTATTTCTCATACACGCGAACTATAATTCATACGATAATAAACACACACAAACTGCACACACAAGTCAACGCCAGAGGAGACCCATGTTCAAGGGGACCCGGTTCATTTCTCTACTCGTTCAGCCGAATTTCTTTTTTAAAAATCATTCCAGGTGAATGCCGAAATGGTTTATTGGCCGAGTCCTTACTCTTTCCCGTTTGCCCTAACAACTTGATCCGTCTCAAAAGACTGTAAACTTTACATTTCTATCATAATTTTAGCTTTTAGAAAATGAAAAGTTACGCTACTATTTTACGTTAGTCAAATAGGCGAACACTAACGAGAAAGATATCCAAGTCTAGTATGGCAGAATGGACAGATCACCAAATTAAACCATATCTTTTTTTTTTTCATGTAGCAAAGCCGAGAAATTGTTTTAAAAAAATTTTTACTGAAAAAAAAATTGGATGGGGTGTATAAAAAATGTAACTCTTAACACCTCTTGTGTTCTTTTTATCCCACTTAGGAAGGATTTACATTTTTACAGGACACCACTGAACGAAGTATTATTCTTCTCAGGACCTCGTACGTAAGCAAGATGAAATCATACGAAAAAAAATTAAAAAATATGTAATACTAATTNTTATTCTTCTCAGGACCTCGTACGTAAGCAAGATGAAATCATACGAAAAAAAATTAAAAAATATGTAATACTAATTTAAAATATTCGAGCATCAGAGACCACGAGAGAATACAGAATTCCTTTTCACAGGAGGCGGAAAAACAGCTGTAAAANTTATTCTTCTCAGGACCTCGTACGTAAGCAAGATGAAATCATACGAAAAAAAATTAAAAAATATGTAATACTAATTAAAAATATTCGAGCATCAGAGACCACGAGAGAATACAGAATTCCTTTTCACAGGTGGCGGAAAAACAGCTGTAAAANTAAAATATTCGAGCATCAGAGACCACGAGAGAATACAGAATTCCTTTTCACAGGAGGCGGAAAAACAGCTGTAAAATTTTATCATCTTATTTATTTAAAAACTATTTCACATGGAAAATGACTTAAAAACCTTCCCGCCACACGGCCTATGAAAACACTCCTCAGCCACTACAGAAGATTTTTTTCTCAGCTTCAACGTCAGCTTACGACATTACGAGGGGCGTGTTATATTTCTTCGCGTTCTTATATTAGCACCCTGTCAATTTCGTGATTCTAACAAATATAAAAATTCATATTAATCGGCTCATCCCCTGCTGTTAATATTTGACGCCTTCTTTATAACATTAAATTTAATCGCCAAATTCAGCTTACCGCTAAAAATATTTGCAGTTTATGCTAGGTGCAAATTTCAACACATTGNTTAAATTTAATCGCCAAATTCAGCTTACCGCTAAAAATATTTGCAGTTTATGCTAGGTGCAAATTTCAACACATTGCAAGCTCGAACCATTCCCGTCCGTCAGTGTACACTTGAGGACATTTCAACACGACTGTCTACCGTTAATTTTCACAACACTAATCATGCATTTTACAGCACATATGTGCAATAAGCATGATATGGGAAAATTATACGATGCCTTTCCTACTTCAGCTACACAGTTTTGGATGCCTTAACACACGAATCAGTTTGAAAAATATCTGGCTTATCTATCTACCACACGCGCTTTAGTATCACGAGTCATTGCCAGATACATTATTAATCGCAAGGAAAAAAATCATCAATGTTAAATTCGAAGAATGGGAGGACAAAATATGTTTCAGCAGCTCAAAAACTCATTGTTATCGCCATATTGCCAGCCACGTTTTACGTACAGATTGTCCCCAAAAATTGACAATGATGTTACACCAGCAGAAATGGTCAGCCTTTTACTTAACACTTATGAAAAAACCTCAAGAGTAAAACCAGTTAAAAAAAAACACCAACGCGAGTGAATGCTTTTCCATACAGCCCATAGTGAGGGAATTCCGGCATGTAAAAAAAATGGGTTGCGTTTTTTTTTATCAAGTTTTCAGGATTATTTGTTGTTATTGGTTGCTGTGAAAGACGGCACATATCCCAGACACGCAGCGGCTTACCAACTGTTAGCTCTATTCGTGCAATCGAGGAAAGTTTGATAATTTCCAGCACTTCATGTCGCATTTTTCCGTTTGCCCGCTTAGGTATCCAATGTCCCAGTAGCTGAATTCGATGGTAGAGCGACCAGGAATTACACCCACATAAATGTTTGCAAGGCGAAATTCATACATGTGTAGACGACACAGCGACGGTGGGGAGACGCTCCTGCTGCTGTGAAACCTAAGGAGGCTCTGCCGTGATAAAACACCGTACCTGCAAACGGGAGGACGTCAGACATCCCGATTTGAGTTTTTTCCGTGGTTTCCAGAAATCACTCTAGGGATACGCTTGGATGATTCCTTGTCGTAGGCCATGTTCGATTCCTTCCTCTAATACTGATTGTGTGTACTGACTGTTCCATCTTTAATGACCCTGCTGTCGAGGAGACATTAAGCCCTACCTGGTGTTGCAGTGAATGCACAGAACCAAACCTCATTCGTTCCCCACTCTAGCAGACTTCCATCAAGCTTCGAAACTATTAAATTTTCTCCTTGGACACATTTCTTCTAAATGTTATATAGCTTTACATCCTATCGCGCCCGCTCTCTCTCTCACACACACACACATACACACAATCCACAACCATCAAATCAGATGGACAAGAAATTTAATAGCCTTAACATTATTTTACACTCAATAGATGAGACCGACTCCCTCCACATCAATTCGTTACAGCCCCATCCACGCCTCGTTTCACCATTAT
The DNA here is from genome assembly GCA_002778355.1 of Clitarchus hookeri. NCBI lineage: Eukaryota > Metazoa > Arthropoda > Insecta > Phasmatodea > Phasmatidae > Clitarchus > Clitarchus hookeri. The sequence continues at coordinate 472,490 of NQII01000312.1, read as the reverse complement.
TGTCGCTCAAGATCACACCTGCTAGGTTCGGCCACTCTCTCTGTTATAACAAGGTTAGAAAACACAAAACTTCTATTTTTTTTTGTGGGAATACTATAACTCCAAATATTTTTTCGGGTATAACATCGATGCAACTACGTCCTCTAAAAATGCATTTCTTTAAGGGTGGAACCCAGCAACTCTTCAAGCCAGAACAAAATCCCGTATACGCCAGCACATTGCGGCGTCGCTTCGATTGTGATTAACAGCAGTATTGACGGGGACCGTGTTATGCAAAAATAGCCTCCCATTACCCCGATATATATATATATCGACTAGGGAAATAATCTTTGAAATAGTACTGCCATCGATACCAAGCACAATGGAAAACCATTACTTTGAATATTTACGAAAAAATATCTAATATAAAGATCTTACTTCCTGGTATAACACAGATCACGATCATATCATTAAAATATGATTGTAAATATACATCAAAATGTTATGAAACACGACGATTACTTTCAGACACATCCCCATATTTTTAATAATGCCTTAGGCTCCTTGCTTCCTAGGGTGAAAATGAGCCCATGCTAATGCAAGTAAAAGTTCTCATCATCGCACCTCAGTCCCTCGCCAGAGATAAAGCAATTCTTTATTCCATTCAAATGGCAATAGCAATAAATAAAAGCCGTCTTCCCGATACATAAATATTTCCAAACTGTTCTGTGAATACTACGATAATCACCATCCCAGAGAACCACGAAACGTGGCGATGGAAGTCAAGCAACAATTCTATAGTGACTATTTCGCACCGACACAGGACCGGACATGCTCAATACTTCACAACATCCTCTTGAGAGCAGCTGCATAGCTACCAGAGTGCAGGCCTCCCATCACATCTAACTAGGTTCTGTTCCCGGCGGGGATCGCACATGGATTTTCGCACATGTGAGAAACGTGATTGATGACGTTGGCAACAGGATCACCCGTGGTGGACGTTGGCGATGTCCGGCAGATTTTCTCGGGANAGAAACGTGATTGATGACGTTGGCAACAGGATCACCCGTGGTGGACGTTGGCGATGTCCGGCAGATTTTCTCGGGACACTTGACCTTCTTCATCAACATAAACGTCGTTACCAATTTCAGCTGCTAAGCACCATTTAAAATCTCTCCCTCAACTCAAAACACACTGTGTCCCTTGAAAATATGTACTGGTGTGGGTGGGCTGCCCACCAAGATATTTTCGTGCTTTAAAAAAATCGCTTAGTATCAATGTTATTCAANTGTACTGGTGTGGGTGGGCTGCCCACCAAGATATTTTCGTGCTTTAAAAAAATCGCTTAGTATCAATGTTATTCAAGGCAGATCACTGACGAAGAGTAACTAAAGCGAGAAAAAAATTTTATTTTCTCAAGTTAGCTGCCGGAAACGCAGTTCAACCCACTAGTTTTCCAGTGGAAGATATCGTGTTTCTAGGAATTTGTCGGCCGAGAATCAGCCAACTCACCACTCACAATTGATGAGCGGTCATCCATAGGAAGATTTTTACCAGTTTAATTCAGAGAGAAAATATGGATGTATTTTATATATATTAAAAAACCGTGGGAGTACCATGAGAAAATCCCCATACTCAGTTTGCACCATCAAGAACCTGGGAAAAATATATAAACCACCGATACTGTCAACAATGCATACTTTATATGCCTTTATGCATATTATATCGTAATATAAAAATTAATTAATTTTATATTGGAATATAAATATAGATGCATATATATGCTACTATAAAAAAAAATATGATACCTGTTAGTGCATAGGCGATGGTATCTGCATGTGTTATATTTTCCCCGGGGCCCTTTCTGGTGTGAACAGAGTATTAGGGTTTTCTCAGGGTGCTCCCACATATTAAGTTATTTCTTAAATGCTAAATCATATGCATTACAACTAATGGCTACCAATGATAACACTGAAACACAATGATACATGAAATACATGCAAAATAACTTGTGAGTAGTAAATTTTAGCAAAATCAAATTGATTATGCATAAGCTATAAGTAATAATTATGATTTATTCTTATATAAGTACATAGAACTGTTCTATCACCACCATTAATTCACTGGAAGAGGACATAGCATCGTAACTGGTATCTTATAGGTTCAAGAAGAGTTACGGATAGTAGCTACTCGTATCAGACCATCAGTTACTGAATGGACCTATTCGATGACTCCCATTCGCCAGCATAATGGTTGTACACTGTCTTATTTTAGCACCACTAATTCGCCAACCTTTATGTTTGCAGGAGATGATGTCCATTTACCCCTCTGCTGAAGATGGTCCAAGTTCTCCTTGAACCATCTGTGCCAAAACTGTTGAAGAGTTGCCGTCTAGAGAGCAAGCCAAGTNGAAGATGGTCCAAGTTCTCCTTGAACCATCTGTGCCAAAACTGTTGAAGAGTTGCCGTCTAGAGAGCAAGCCAAGTTTATCATCACCTAGATCTGGTTCAGGGAAATTTGTGATAGCAGTGCCAATTAGGAAATGTCCAGGTGTGAGAGCTGTGGGGTTTCTGGGATCTTTAGAGAGTGTAACAAAAGGTCTAGAATTTAGGCAAAAGGTTTGTCTTAACGATAAAAATAACAGCTGATAATTAGCATGAAGCAACCGCAGATGTTCCCTTTCGATGACTAACTCTGTAAGTAAAGTCTTGGAGGCAGAATTACTTGGTGTTTCTGTTTAAAAGGAAGCTTTATGTTCTGGAGCCGGCTCCCAATGCGCAGCAGTTGGGCCTTGCACAAAAGTGGATTAAGGGCCTTAAGTTTACTTTTGCTAGATATTTACTGGCAATTGCTCAAAGCATTAATTTCACTTGGACATTGATGCGACTGGGCTATTCTGATTCATATGTGTAATGATTTATCTAGTTCTTCCAGTTACTGTGGACTTACAGTTATGTGAGAACCTGAATCAATATGCTATCATCCTTTGGAGCCTGGTTAGCTTGGAAAATCACTTTATGATATTGTCTGGCTTGGTAATAATGAGGCCAATAGTAAGTTTTCTTTCTTCAGCTACATATTGAATGATAGGCTGTGTACTGGTAGGCCATGGTATGAAAGAGTCTGAAAGACATGATGGACCATGCCCTCACAAGGTATTTTCAGTAAGCTGATCTGGATAGGCTCCTCGCGAAATTATATCTGCTGGGTTCTCTCTAGCCAGGCTAGAACTATTGTGGAATCAGTCAATATAAATGCTGAACAGCTTTACTTAGACTGATGTTTGCTACACTTCTGGCCTTCTTGAACAATCTTGCTAGAATAAGTGCACCACGCAATTCTAGACATGGCAAATAAATCCCATATAATGGTGCAACCTTTTATTTGGAACATAGAAGTTTGAACATGGTTTCTCCCTTATGTTTGTTGACCTCGCTTAAAGACATGCCCCATAAGCCCATTCAGAAACATCTGAAAAGCCACAATGTTGGAAGTCAGTAGGTGTTCCTGGTGCTAAAATAAATCTGTCTATTCTGATATTGTCTACAATGGGAATCTGTTCATATAAAGTTTGCCAGGTTTTACTCCGCTCTGAGGGTAGAAACTCATCCCATCCATATCGGTTCTGCCACACCTGTTGGAGAAAAAAACCTACAAGGAATAACTACAGTGCTGATCAAACCGAGTTGATTAAAGCAATAATGGTTACAACCACACTTTTGGTAAAGTGGAATATCTTTGATGATGTCCTACTGCATGGCCCACATACAATCTGGATGTGATCAGTTGCATGATGCAATATCAGTCCAAGTATCCTAATTGTATCATTCTTATCCGGATGTAATGAAATGCTCNGTGATCAGTTGCATGATGCAATATCAGTCCAAGTATCCTAATTGTATCATTCTTATCCGGATGTAATGAAATGCTCTTTCCCCGTAATTCCTCTGGAATGATTTGAAACAATACTAGATTATTTATGCACCAATAGCGAAAAGTAAATCCACCACTATTCTAAAGCTGCAACAATTCCTGTTGTATTAATATACATTCTTCAACAGTTTGTNACGAAAAGTAAATCCACCACTATTCTAAAGCTGCAACAATTCCTGTTGTATTAATATACATTCTTCAACAGTTTGTGCACCAGACATGCAGTCATGTACATAAAAGTCACGCATTACAAATTCCGATGCCTTAGGAAATGTTTTTCTTACATCGATGACTAACTGCTTCAAACACCAGCTTGCAAGGTAATGTGCACTTGCATTACCATGCGTCACTGTATTAAGATTGTATTCCTTGAGTGTATAGGAAGGGTCCTTACAAGATCTTTTGANCTTGCATTACCATGCGTCACTGTATTAAGATTGTATTCCTTGAGTGTATAGGAAGGGTCCTTACAAGATCTTTTGAGCACCACAATCTCGGGAATTGAGCCTGATTTGTCGATACATCTTTGAAATGTCTGCTGAGAAACACACTTGATGTTNCTTGCATTACCATGCGTCACTGTATTAAGATTGTATTCCTTGAGTGGATATGAAGGGTCCTTACAAGATCTTTTGAACACCACAATCTCGGGAATTGAGCCTGATTTGTCGATACATCTTTGAAATGTCTGCTGAGAAACACACTTGATGTTNACACCACAATCTCGGGAATTGAGCCTGATTTGTCGATACATCTTTGAAATGTCTGCTGAGAAACACACTTGATGTTTGCAAAATCTCATAACCATGGAACATAAATCGTGTTGGATTGTTGACCCTGCTATAAGTGCGTCTTTCAAGAAAGTTCCACTTCTTGATTTAGCAGATGCATAAAACATTACTCTAATCTTTGTAGTTCTGCTTGATTCTTTGAATACTGGATGATGCGGTATGTAAAAGGTGATATCTGTGGAATAATCTGAAGTATTTGTGAGCTACATGTGTCCCGGTTCCTCGTATTCATCTATGAAGTCCGAATATGCCTCCTTCAGGTCTGGTTGCCTGTTTAACCTTCTTTACAGCTGATGGGACCTTGCGACTGCCATTTGATAGGGGTCTCCAAGTTGTATGGTGTCACATCAAATTGGCAACCGAACTGTGAACCGTCCCGATTCTTCCCTTGTAAATATGTCTTAAAATGTATTTCGTATTCCATTTCTTAGAGAGTTTTAGGAGACTCGTGTAATTCTTCTATTTCCCAAAATTTGTTGAGCTGATCCAGACTGTCGTCTATTGTCACGAATAATGCATCTATTGATTGTTATAAAACTTGGGAAGTTTCTTGCTCGTGAAATCTTCTTGGTACTATCCACCCAAATTCAGTGTCTTGCTATATGGNTCTAAAACTTGGGAAGTTTCTTGCTCGTGAAATCTTCTTGGTACTATCCACCCAAATTCAGTGTCTTGCTATATGGGGTGGTCTTTTGATCGAATAATTTTTTTTCCAGGGTGGAAAATGTCGAAGAAGACCAAGAGGTTAATGTTTCCGAATGCTGTCTCTTTCAAGTGGNAATTTTTTTTCCAGGGTGGAAAATGTCGAAGAAGACCAAGAGGTTAATGTTTCCGAATGCTGTCTCTTTCAAGTGGAGGTTGATTGGAATATTCCATTGTTGACAATAAATAAATAAATATATATATATATTCTTGGCAGATTAGCAGAAATCTTGGGTAGAACCAAACACTTAATTGCAACAGTATAATTTGTCTCACAGGAGAGCACCACAGTCTTAACACTGTGTTTGGTTTCTGCAGTTACCTCATTTATCCCCTGTATCGAGGTTGTGTTCCGTTCTGTATTCAATCCTAGACACTGCATACATTCTTCTGTAATGAAATAAGATTGGGAACCTGAGTCCAGAAGGGCTCTGTATATTTGTAACTGGCCATATTTGTCTCGCATTTTCATCAGAGCAATTGCGAGCAGGATCTGCATTTGTGGCTTGATTTTAAGTGAGAAATAACTGAAAATTGATTACTCTTGTTATGTATTGCTACCTCTTAGGATGTCTGGTGAAATGTGATCTTGGTTCTGTTTCTGCAACAGGTTTTCACGATTGCCCTTAATATGGGGTGCTTGGTCACTGTGTGTGTCAGTGTGAAGCAAGGTATGGTGTTTCTCTGAGCAGGTGCGACAGGTTCCTGATCTACACTGCCTAATGAAGTGACCACCCTGTAGACAGTTTTATCAGAGGTTGTTATGTCTTACCAACTNGTTCCTGATCTACACTGCCTAATGAAGTGACCACCCTGTAGACAGTTTTATCAGAGGTTGTTATGTCTTACCAACTGTATGCACTGTTGAATGCTGGCCTTCGCGAATTCTTCGCATTTGTATAATGAATCCTGTTCGTTGCATAATTTCGACTGAGTATTTCTAACTATATGCAACTGTCTGTATTGTCTAACATTCTTAGTCNATCCTGTTCGTTGCATAATTTCGACTGAGTATTTCTAACTATATGCAACTGTCTGTATTGTCTAACATTCTTAGTCTCCGAGATTTCAGGTTTGATGTCTTGTGTAGGTTTAATATGTTTATAGCCTTACATGTTATCTCTAAGAAATTCGATAGTTCGTCAATGGTCGAAAAGTTTTCGGACGAGGAAAGTAGCTCCCTCTCATTACGAGTGGTTGCCTCAAGCTTTTCTAGCATCATTTGGGATATCAAAAAATCGTGCAATGGAATATTGAAATTTATGGCACTCATAGCCTTAAGATTGTTCGTAACTTGATTGACAAGCAACTGTAGTTCTTTGGTTGACTGCTTGTTTACATGTGGCATATTAGGAAATGTCTTAGATGTCCCATGACAATTAAATGTGGATTGTTATACATATTGCAAACCAAATTTCATGCAATTTGAAAATTTTCGCCAACAACTGGCAGGTTTTCAGTTATCTTGTGGGCATTTGAAGTGAGCAAACTCAATAGCTAATGGAATTTATGGATGTTGTCAAATATATCATTGTTCATTATTAAGCTTCTGAATATGTCAGAGAAGTGACGGAGCTGTGTTACCTCTCCTCAAAAACTAAGGTGCCGCGTAGCCGCAAGAAGCACTCAGCACCGTTACAAATATGCTTTACCGTGTACAAATCCGTTCCAGAGGACCAGTGTTTTATTTGCTACACCAAATAATTACATTAACTATATTCTTAATTATAGGTGCCATTAAATCACTGGATTTGCGCATGTTTTTAGCAGTTTATCGAGTAGCCGCGTGGGGCCATACAACACGTCTGTTGCATAACCTCGAATGCAGCAGACTCTCGACTCAACTAAACTCGAGCGACTCCTTCCTGTTAGACAAAACAACTCATTATTTAGGTCTCGGCCTCACAGACCACAAACACAGACACCAAAAAGCATTGACTCTCAACACTTACAATGTTGTGTCTCACAATTAGTTGTGTCGCTTATTGTGTTTACCACGCGTCTGTGTGCTAACATCTTTATGTTATTTGGTTCCGCCATCTGGTAAGTGTGGGAAAATGCGGTTTGATCACAATGTCTCCCCGAAATATTGAATTTCACGTTTTATTTACTCATAGTGGTGGTGTATATCCTTTGTTTCGTTTGAATATTGATATTTTATTTTGTGTCCCGAATTCTCTAAAATATGGTGTCTTGAGCTGTATTGTTTTTGTTATGAATCTTAACACTTTTGTTCGTAGTTGGAAATATTGAATTTCATTGATTTAGTTCTTGTACTATTTGTTTTAAACTGCAAACGTCTTGTGTGTGGTGCCTCAACATGACCTCACTTTCACTTTGTAAATTNGAATTTCATTGATTTAGTTCTTGTACTATTTGTTTTAAACTGCAAACGTCTTGTGTGTGGTGCCTCAACATGACCTCACTTTCACTTTGTAAATTTCGTCGTGTTTAGTCGTAGACATTTTAAACCCAATTTTTCATCGATTTGATAACAACCAAAATTTGTTCATAAAACATTTTGAATGAGTTTACNTTTCGTCGTGTTTAGTCGTAGACATTTTAAACCCAATTTTTCATCGATTTGATAACAACCAAAATTTGTTCATAAAATATTTTGAATGAGTTTACGTTTCAAGCAGCAAATATTAATCACATTAATCAAAGAGTTTAATTTTGGTTGATGTTGTAGAAGTTACATTTGAAAAGATACACGAACTCCGTATTTTCCTCGACCAGTTGAATGCATTAAGTGCCGGAGTTAGTGATTTAGCTACAAGAGTTCTTCAAAATGGTCCCATGCCTAAAGATTCAAACGAAAAATGGTTTTTTTGAAATGTTAAACAATTTCCTGGCAGTTAAATCGGATGTCAGATCTTAAATTACATATTTAGATTGCCAAACAATAACAAATTCTGCACACCATCTATATTCCTGAAATGAATGTGAAATTACCAAAACTCGACTTCCCAACATTCACAGGCCAGTGGAGAGCCTGGCCCACATTCTCAGAGTTGTGCCAAGCCATCATACATGATAATCATGCCTTGTTAGCCATGGTTAAATTTTAGTAACTGGTTAGTTGTTTGAAGGGTGGAGCACATTAAATCATAAATCTTCCCATTGCTAGTGAAAGGTACAATTTTGCTTATGAATTACTCCTTTCTCTGTATCAAAATAAAACAAACTCACCATTTTTTATAACATTATAATAATTGATCTAAATTCTGCAAGCTCTTCTGAACCTAAATCAAACAGTAATTTTGTCCACGTATTTAAAAATAATACTACTATAGTATTGAAAATGCTAAGATAAAGTCTCACTAAGAACGATCCCATNTTGTCCACGTATTTAAAAATAATACTACTATAGTATTGAAAATGCTAAGATAAAGTCTCACTAAGAACGATCCCATCTTTTCGGCCATCCTATTCGGAAAATCTGGATTCAGGATCGCGCGTACGATTTGAGAACTCTCGTAACATGTCCTAGGATGTTCTTTCTGAAGTTTCCAAACTGGTGGACTAGTGTCCAAGATGTAAGAACGAAGTTCACAAGTCAGAACACTCAATAAACCTCAGAACAAAGAAATAAACCTGNTTGTCCACGTATTTAAAAATAATACTACTATAGTATTGAAAATGCTAAGATAAAGTCTCACTAAGAACGATCCCATATTTTCGGCCATCCTATTCGGAAAATCTGGATTCAGGATCGCGCGTACGATTTGAGAACTCTCGTAACATGTCCTAGGATGTTCTTTCTGAAGTTTCCAAACTGGTGGGCTAGTGTCCAAGATGTAAGAACGAAGTTCACAAGTCAGAACACTCAATAAACCTCAGAACAAAGAAATAAACCTGNGCTAGTGTCCAAGATGTAAGAACGAAGTTCACAAGTCAGAACACTCAATAAACCTCAGAACAAAGAAATAAACCTGTCCGAAAGGCTGTCTTTTTGTCAAAATCCGGAAACCTGGTGTGCTCTATAAGCAGACATCCCTTTCTCTATACACAGCCGTGAGTCAATATCCAGGGGATCACAAACAAATCAGAATACTGGCGATGTTCAAGGTGCTCAGTTTGTGGGTTTATCAGCACATGAGCATAATCATCAGTACTGTTGGCTACTGCCTTAGTTCAGTTATGGTGCTGATGGCAAACCCCTTTAGTCGATAGTACTGCACAAGAATCATTCATCTCTATAATATTGACTCANAGTTATGGTGCTGATGGCAAACCCCTTTAGTCGATAGTACTGCACAAGAATCATTCATCTCTATAATATTGACTCATATTCTGTCTTTCCCATTCAGTAGGGTTTTTGAATGGGTTACTAGCTTGTTGTGCGGTGTTGTGCGCCTCAGGGATACAATCAATTGCAAGATCCAGTAATCTCGGGAACCTTCGTATGACCTTAAACATTCTCTTCTTGTTGTGTCCAAAATCACAATCCATNTAAGATCCAGTAATCTCGGGAACCTTCGTATGACCTTAAACATTCTCTTCTTGTTGTGTCCAAAATCACAATCCATTGGCTGTGGTCAGTTTTGGGTCCTGGTGTTAGGACAAAATTTCGTTCCATTTTTCTGGAGGATCCGTACTTTGATAAACCTGCTCAACTTGACCTCCTTCTGGGTGCTAATATATATTCCAAGGTTTGTATGAGTGGACGAACTGAGCTTGGCCACTAAACTTGGATGTTTTTTTTTTTGGGAAGTGACCTGAACTTTCTCTCAATTCTCCTGATTAGATATCGGAATAAGTCTCCATAATTGCTGGCAATAATGATTCTTGACTTAGTCCTTAGGAAGTTTTGGGAAATTGAAGAGCCTCCACCTGTTAGTACCAAATAACATGCAAGAAGTTACTGATAACCGATGAGCCTACTTTCTTCTACATGGGTGCAAATACATTTTAGTGAAGTTCTTGAAAGCTTATATAATAGGTAGGCATTGACGTCACATTGACAGTAATATAATTAGAGATTAAAGCAGAAACATGTGAAACAGTACAAAGACAATAAAAATACACGAGTGACTTACCCAGGATTCCAATTCAGAAAAACTCGTTAAGTTATATTAGCTTGCAGTCAACTGTATCACAGAGGTAGGATTCGGAGCATCAACATAGGGTGTAATAAGTCTTGTGTTTTTAATCATAGGATTCACTAACCTGAAATATTTACACGGCTATCAATTTGAAAATTAGTATCTGAGCCACTAGAAACACATAAGTTTACAAGGCCTATCATAATATTACTTGCGGTGAAAAATTTAATGGAAATCGGTTGATTTATACCCGAGATAAGGCCTAAAAAAATGTATTTATACTATGCGTTTAATAGATACGGTCAGCATAAAAAGATTGGTTTAATTTTGTTTAATTGTTCCATAGATATGCCAAATATGTTTTAATATTTATACGACCACCATTTTGAAAAATTGGGTCTGACCCCATTTTAATCATGTAATTTTACATGGCCTTCTGTAGGTGTGCAAAATTTTGTGGAAATTATTTGTATTATTCCGGACATATTGCAACATGTGCATTTTACTAATATGACACTACTTTGCAAAAAATTCGGCAAAATATGATCTCTGATTACATATATTATGCTTCTATTTAATACTGTTTGCATTAAAAATTTGGTTGAATTTTGTTGGAATGTTTTATAATTATAATGAAGTAATCCAATTTATTTATATAAATCCCATTAAAAATGTTTACCGCAATTATCACATGTTAATTTACATAGGCTAATGTAGAAATATTTCGTGAAAATTTGTATGAATTGGAAGATTGGTCGTCCAGATATGGTATAAAACTTCCATTGATCATGTGAAGAGCTTCATAAATGGAAGACAAAACATTTAGCACTATTCGATNAGATATGGTATAAAACTTCCATTGATCATGTGAAGAGCTTCATAAATGGAAGACAAAACATTTAGCACTATTCGATCATTTTCATAGATAAAATTAACGAAGTTAAATTAAAATCTGTTACATAGTTTATTCGATACAGCACATAAAGGTAAAATGTTGGTATAGGCACCATTCGGAAAATAAGATACGTACACAATTAAAACACATAGATTAATATTGTCTACCACAGCACAACTTCTTCGCCAAATTTAAAATAAATCGGTTTATTATTTCCCGAGATACGGCATAAAAACTGCATTATTTCATGTTGTGCTATCTTCCAAAATGACGGGACAATGAGGATTTGCAAAAAAAAATTGCTGATATAAGTGACACTTTCAGAATACAAATTTAAGTTTTTAAAAAAAATCCAGTTTCGGAGATGAAAAATTTTGAGCTACAATAATTATATAGCCACCATTTTGAAAATATGTGTGTCTGAGCCTCTTAAAGTATATCAGCATACATGGNAGATATGGTATAAAACTTCCATTGATCATGTGAAGAGCTTCATAAATGGAAGACAAAACATTTAGCACTATTCGATAATTTTCATAAATAAAATTAACGAAGTTAAATTAAAATCTGTTGCATAGTTTATTCGATACAGCACATAAAGGTAAAATGTTGGTATAGGCACCATTCGGAAAATAAGATACGTACACAATTAAAACACATAGATTAATATTGTCTACCACAGCACAACTTCTTCGCCAAATTTAAAATAAATCGGTTTATTATTTCCCGAGATACGGCATAAAAACTGCATTATTTCATGTTGTGCTATCTTCCAAAATGACGGGACAATGAGGATTTGCAAAAAAAAATTGCTGATATAAGTGACACTTTCAGAATACAAATTTAAGTTTTAAAAAAAAATCCAGTTTCGGAGATGAAAAATTTTCAGCTACAATAATTATATAGCCACCATTTTGAAAATATGTGTGTCTGAGCCTCTTAAAGTATATCAGCATACATGGCCTGCCACAGTGATTCTTGTTGGCGAGATTTGGTATAAATCGATTGTTTTTGAAGCTATACCACATCATTTAAATATTCTATGTGAAAACATTTTACATAATGGAGGACAAAATATATTTTGTTTGGACAGATTTCATTGTTGTAATATATATAGCCAGTACAGAACGTTTCATTGAAATTAATTACATACTTCCAAAAATTTTACTAAAATATCAATGAGGCCATTATTTTTAATATAAGAGTCTGACATACCTAAAACAAGTGAGTTAACATTACCTACTATGGTACTACTTGTTTCCAATATTTGGTAGGAAACGGTCAATTGTTTCCCTAGAAAAAATAAAAAAATAAAAACTATTATTCATGTGTCACTATCTTACAAAATACACTGGAGAGCGAAAAAAAAAGGTATGGACGTGCGGATGCAAATAACAGAGGTATGAAAAAACAATCAGAATAACGCGATGCGGTCGGCAACGCCTATATAAGANACGTGCGGATGCAAATAACAGAGGTATGAAAAAACAATCAGAATAACGCGATGCGGTCGGCAACGCCTATATAAGACAACACGCGTCTGGCAAAGTTGCTAGATCGGTTACTGCTGCTACAATGACAGGTTTCCAAGATTTAAGTGAGTTTGAACGTGGTGTTATAGTCGGTGCATGAGAGATGGGACATAGCATCTCCGAGTTGGCGATAAAATTTAAATTTTTGCATACGACCATTTCACAAGTGTACTGTGAAAATCGGGAATCCGGTAAAACATCAAATCTTAGACATCGCTGCTGCCCGAAAAATATCGTGAACGAACGGGACAAACGACGACTGACGAGAATCATTAAACGTGATAGACGTACGACCCTTTCTCAAATTGTCGCAGATTTCAACTCTGGGGCATCAACGAGTGCCAGCGTGAGAACTATTCAAAGGACTATCATTGATACGGGCTTTCGGAGCCAAAGACCCACTCGTGTTTCAGAAGATATCTCCACCACCTCGCACTACTATGGATTTGTGGACTGCCCTGCAGGATTCATGGTGTGAATTACTTCCTGCGTACCTTCAGGCATTAGTCGAGTCCATGCCACATCGTCTTGCGGCACTTCTGCGTGCTCGCGGGGGCCCTACACGATATTAGGCAGGTGTACCAGTTTTGTTTTTGCTCTTTAGTGTAGAAGACAAAAGAGTCTCCATGTAGACGCATCTTATGATTGTTATATATACTCCCACCATACAAAGTTAAGTTAGAATTGATTAAATAATTTCGAAGATATAGCAAACTTTGCTAAAATAGTTGGATTACCGCCGTTTTAAAAATAAGAGTACAAAATTCTTGAAACTTATTTGTTCATATCAACTGCCCCATTACTAAATGTTTGCCAAATTTGGTAGGGATTCCTCAATTGTTTCCCGAGATATTACCCAAAGCCTTTATTAATTCATTGNTAAATGTTTGCCAAATTTGGTAGGGATTCCTCAATTGTTTCCCGAGATATTACCCAAAGCCTTTATTAATTCATTGAGGTCATGGTAGCTGAGTTGTTGGCCTTCTCGCTTCCCACCAAGCCGAACCGGGTTCAATCCTCGGCAGGGTCATCGGATTTTTTCAATATGGGAATCGTGCTGGACGATGCCTCTGGTCNCCGAACCGGGTTCAATCCTCGGCAGGGTCATCGGATTTTTTCAATATGGGAATCGTGCTGGACGATGCCGCTGGTCGGCTAGTTTCCTCAGGGATCTCCCGTTTCCCCCACCCTTTCATTCTGGCACCGCTCCATGCTCGTATAAATTGCACTCATCGGCTCTCAAGACCTCGTTGTTAAGAGCCGCCCAAATCTATTCTTCTTTATTAATTTATATAATGCTATCGTACAAAATGTCTTACAAAATTTGTTATTGTCTGGTTGATATGAAGCTTAGATATTGTCAGCATACAAAATTTGGTTGAAATTCGTCAGAAGTTATGGTAGTGATCTGTACATATTATAAAACTCAACGTCTCTCTATCTGTCTGTCTGTTAGTGGTAGCAAGAGATGATTTGGTTGGCGCAACCAGAGATTTTCTCTGGTGTACGGATCCCTAGTGGTTGGACTCGTGCTGGCAGTGGTTGACTGTATGCTGGAGGAGGCTCGGAGAGATTCCCCCTTCTGATGAAGAGCCGGGCGGTGAGCAGGCACCTGCTCCGGTGGCGTCCTGTGATGACGTTAGGGGTGTGGGTAGTGCTCCGGCTAGACCACACGCTTGGTAAACTGAGTGCTAGGATCTCAGGCCTTGTGGTAGGACATGCTTGGTGCAATCTGGTGAATCAGATCGGGGCTATGCTCCGTGAGGCCTGATTAATCAAGTCAGGGCTTTGGATTTGGTCAACTTTGATGAGCGCTGGTCTTGTCTGCGATGAGAGGGCGTGATCCCTCTTCTCCGCCTACTGGGCGGCCAAGGTACGGAATGGCCTGACGGCTAAGAGCACCCCGTGAACACATAAGAGCATGGNGGTAGGACATGCTTGGTGCAATCTGGTGAATCAGATCGGGGCTATGCTCCGTGAGGCCTGATTAATCAAGTCAGGGCTTTGGATTTGGTCAACTTTGATGAGCGCTGGTCTTGTCTGCGATGAGAGGGCGTGATCCCTCTTCTCCGCCTACTGGGCGGCTAGGGTACGGAATGGCCTGACGGCTAAGAGCACCCCGTGAACACATAAGAGCATGGTGTGATGGCTGTGTATCATACGTAGTGCGCTTATCACTCGAGAACCACTCATGCGATTTACGTGTTTTTTTTTTAATTCGGATCTATGTTCTGTGGCCAGGTTTTAGTGTGCATTTGGTTGCGTAAAGTAACATAAGAAATAAGCAGTTNTAATTCGGATCTATGTTCTGTGGCCAGGTTTTAGTGTGCATTTGGTTGCGTAAAGTAACATAAGAAATAAGCAGTTACAATAATAGTGAATCAAGTCGAAAAAAAATAGAGCAATATGATGTATAAAATAATAGTGTAAATAAATACGTAAACTTCAAGCTGTTATTTCCACATTAAAAACTTTATATTTATGAAAGAAAAAAAATGTCATTAGACTTGTTTAACCAAAAAACCCTAAATAATAATTCCGTAGTCAACTTGAGCGGGGCCGTGGGCACACCTAGTATCGAATAAACCTAAAATATTTGTATGCCTGCTATTTGGAAAATAAGTGCATAATAAAGTCAAATTACTTATATTTGCATTGCCTATCATATTCCAAATATGACAAAAATTAATTTAGTAATTTTTGAGATATAAAAAAAAGCTTCATTTTTTATGGGGTTCTATCTTCCAAATGGTGGACCAACGAGAATATTCACCTCTGAATTTAATGCTTGCACCTTGCGCTGTCANTGGGGTTCTATCTTCCAAATGGTGGACCAACGAGAATATTCACCTCTGAATTTAATGCTTGCACCTTGCGCTGTCAGCATACAAAATTTGATTTAAATCGGTTGAATGGTTTTTGAGATATGGCTTTACCACAAATTTATTAATGTCCGTCATTTTGAAAGCAAGTGTCTGGAGTGGTCGAAAACTATATAAAAGTCANTGGGGTTCTATCTTCCAAATGGTGGACCAACGAGAATATTCACCTCTGAATTTAATGCTTGCACCTTGCGCTGTCACCATACAAAATTTGATTTAAATCGGTTGAATGGTTTTTGAGATATGCCTTTACCACAAATTTATTAATGTCCGTCATTTTGAAAGCAAGTGTCTGGAGTGGTCGAAAACTATATAAAAGTCANGCTTTACCACAAATTTATTAATGTCCGTCATTTTGAAAGCAAGTGTCTGGAGTGGTCGAAAACTATATAAAAGTCAAGTGTCTTTACTTAGTACTTCTATATGTGTACCGATTTTGGTGAATTTCTGTTCACGTATTCAAATATTGAAGGGGGTACACGTGCACCCACACACACAGATACACACATACACACACAGGCACAAAGGCAGGAAAGTGATCTCATAAACCTTTTTTTTCATTCGGTAAGTATGCTAAAAATGGCCACTTTCAATAACACTACTTCAATACTCTTTTTGTCTTGACATTTCTAGTCGATATAAAGTGTGTTTGCCCATCTTTTTTGGACTCTCGTGTTTGTGCAGAATGTCGCTTCCATGTTCTCAAACGAAAACTGTATTACCAACCAGATCTCAAGGCCCTCTACGCTGAATTCATTAATAATTTTTTTTAATTAGGACATTTGGAACCATATGACCTATTTTTCTCAGTCCTTGCATGAATCAGGTTCAGCAGTAACAGAGCGTTTTTTCTCCCTGTCANGAACCATATGACCTATTTTTCTCAGTCCTTGCATGAATCAGGTTCAGCAGTAACAGAGCGTTTTTTCTCCCTGTCAGAGTGTTCGAAGGCTTCAAGCTCAACCACCAAATTTAAAGTTGTTTTTCGCAGTAGTTTTAAGACTGGCAATTGAGTGTTTCTAGATGATAGACTTCTTCCTGGCTCTAAACTTCAGACGAGCANGAACCATATGACCTATTTTTCTCAGTCCTTGCATGAATCAGGTTCAGCAGTAACAGAGCGTTTTTTCTCCCTGTCACAGTGTTCGAAGGCTTCAAGCTCAACCACCAAATTTAAAGTTGTTTTTGGCAGTAGTTTTAAGACTGGCAATTGAGTGTTTCTAGATGATAGACTTCTTCCTGGCTCTAAACTTCAGACGAGCANCGCAGTAGTTTTAAGACTGGCAATTGAGTGTTTCTAGATGATAGACTTCTTCCTGGCTCTAAACTTCAGACGAGCAGTATTGATGTCATTCTGTATAACAGACCTTTCCGAGTAGTGTTCTCGTGTGACATCAAAAAGATGTACACACAGATCTGGGTCACGAGAAGGATCGTCCATACAAACTCATTTTGTGGTGTGATAAGAATACTCTGCCCATCTGTGTACACCAGCTGACCACCGTCACCTATTGTCTGTCGTCGACAACATTTCTAGCAATATGCACANTCTGCCCATCTGTGTACACCAGCTGACCACCGTCACCTATTGTCTGTCGTCGACAACATTTCTAGCAATATGCACATTGCAACAGTTGGACATTTATGGAAGGTGTCAATATGTGCTAGCTGCAACTGCCCTCCTACATCATATCTTTGTTGACCATATTATCACTGGAGCCTTAACACTCAAGAAGCCACCATCTTAAGAGATCAGCTTGTTGAACTGTTTTACAACAGAGGGTTTGAATTTCGAGAGTAGTGTAGCGATCATCTTCATGTTTCGGACACGGTGCCAACCTTAGCCTCTCGCATTATTAGCAAGTGCTACTACTTTGTAGAAGGTCTATCTAAGGTGCAGTTCCTCCAACTTCTTCGCTTNCCTCTCGCATTATTAGCAAGTGCTACTACTTTGTAGAAGGTCTATCTAAGGTGCAGTTCCTCCAACTTCTTCGCTTCGTTTGACCTGATATAAAACATATAGAGCTGCAGGGTTTCGCTGATGCATCAGAGCAAGCTTGTGCAGCCATAGTGTATTTGTGAGCTGTAGGCACTAATGTAAACATGTATGTTAGCATCATTATGTCTGAGTAGGGAGTAGCTCAATTGAAGCAAGTTCATCTTCCCCGGCCCGAACTTTGTGGTGCATATATAGTGGCAAAATTGCTTCACTATTGTCAGCTATTTATTTCCCAGTACTTGACCATCGCTGCAACTCAAACGTTGTCTGATTCAAGAGTATAACATTAATCTGGATTAAGAAAACTTAGAAATTAAAAATATGTGAGGCATATCTCGTCACCCAGATTTAAGGATTGGTTCTCCCTCATGCCTGGAAACATAGGCCATCGGCATATAATCCAGCTGATTGTACTTCAAATGGGATCCTCCTTCACCAAATTTGTTCCTGTGTCATTTGGTGGCAATGTCATCATTGGTTGTCCTTAACTTCTAAATGATGTTCAGCATCAGATGATTGTCATATAATCTTCAATGTCCCAGGACACAAGTCATATCAAGTAGATTTAGTGACATCTCATGATCGCTCAACAACTCTTCCCTTGCTCCACTTAGTATTTTCTTGGATGAAGCTTATCTGTATTGTGGCATATATATAATGCACTTCATTTTGTATGCCAGAAAGTATCAACATTTAATTGGAGCATATGGAACATAATTTGCAAACATACCTAACACAGATGTTTCGAAGACGATTTGCAATGGATGGATAAACATATACCCTGTTCTAAATTAATGCAATAATTGTCTAAATATTTGGATGAGCATGTAGTTATCAAAGCGGGAGGGTGACTCACTCATGCTGACTTAGATAACTCATCTAAGCATCCCGTCTTAAATCACAAAAATCGCCCAGCTTTGTCTGAGCTTGTCGACTATTTTCATGTGAAGTACCTCCATACCGTACTACAGAAACTCTTGCACTCTCTGTTGTGTCTAAACTTTTGGATTATCTCTGCTTTATTCCTGACCAGGTACAGTTTTCAAATTTGAGCGATGTTTTCACTGCTGACCTACCAATCAGCTCTCCTTGATGAGTAATTTACCCCCAGAGTGTCTCCACCCTCGATCATTTGTTAATATGAGATACCACTATGCAGGGTCCATTTTATCTGCTTAAATAAGTTGCATCACTTTCTTCTGCAGAAACCTTATATATCTGTGTATTTATTTGTTTTACTATTAAAGCTGTCTAGATAGAAGTTACCACTGATTCGACTGCTGGTAGTTTTGTGGTTGCTCTGACTAGATGTTTGTCTAAAAGAAGATTTTCATATAACTTATACTCCGACTATGGTACAAATTTTGTTGGTGCCTCCAGACTGCATTGTAAAATATTAGTGATTTTAATCCAATCTCTTGAGTTGGAAAATGTCGGATCGTGGCATTCGATAAATTTCCACTTTATACCACCTGGAAGTCCTCGCCAATAATTATGGTGAGAAGCGGTGGTAAAAAAAGCCAAGAATCATCTGAGAAGAGCCATTAGTGACCAGGTTCTTGTTCTAGAAGAGTTGATTACCCTCAGCAACTGAGTCGAGGGAATCCTAAACTCAAGACATCCTCCCAAGACTTCAGTTGACCCTGATGTTAAAAAATAGTGAAGGTTGGCTGTAAGAGGGTTCAATTCATTGCGAACCAGCTGTAATTCAAATGCGAATGGCGAATGCAGCCAAGTGTGGGGTTACCAAGTGCTCCACATGGCTGATGTATGAAGTACGTTGTATAAATTTTGTAGAAAAATCGTGACTCTAAAACGGTTGGATAGTTTGTACTTGCGTCTTAACAGGAAAAGCATTTAATAACGGTTTCGTTCCCAAAGGGAAGATTTTTCCAAATCTAAGGATTATATTTTTGGACGGAAAATTATTAAAACGGACGTATTCAGTATCAGATTTAACAGCTAAATGGTCTATAATACATGCCAGAATTGTTTATACACACTCGTTATACTGTCATATTTATTTGCGTGCCATGAAAGTGTACTGCCAACGTCTCAAGTCACGTTCAGCCGAGTCGCCAACGGGAAGACTGCACGATGGTTGCACTGAAAGAAGATATTTTTTAGTAGCTACAAAAACTGTCTGGTTGATGCTTTCCAAGGCGGAATTTTATTGCTGGTAAAAACAGATTGTTGTGTCCTATAACAAGTAGATTGGCACGTACCAACGATATTTCGTGCTCACTAACATAATTGTTTACAAACAATAAATTTATTTGCTGCCACCAAAACTTTTAGTTGGCAGCAATAGCATTAATGTCGTCCACAGTAATAAAAATTTTCTGCTACCGCCAAACTACATACATTTCATTCTGCGCGTGCGCATTGGCTGGCATATTCGAAGTGGCCACCTTCTGTCTGGCCACGTCGCCATATTTGCCCGCGTTTGCATCTTTGCATCAGGTTACGAACTAATTCATGAGATATTTTCTTAACAACATTGTTAATATCATTCCTTTCTTCTAAATACGCAAATGTTACACGTAAATGATTCCAGAAAATTAACTTTCCATGAGAAGTGTGCAGGCCTTGTGTGTGGCACAAATTAGACTTATGTTATGCACATGCTCCGGACAGTACATTAACGTCGAGCAAGGTGGTGCAACGGTAACACGCTGATCTCGCTTCTGGCTAGGTTTAATTTAGTTTTTAATTGTTGGTGACTACAAACGTCATTTTGTAGTTTCCACTAAATACTGGAATGACAAAAACGTTTTGTTGGTACTACAAATATTCTGTGATCTCTATATTGGCAAAAATATTTTGTGGTCACTAATAACATTTTGTTGGTCACCACATAACCGTTTTTTCATTGTGAGAGGCTTGTGCATAGAGAAGATAAGACAAGTGGTTAGTGTGCAAGAGTCGACCTTTGAGCTTATACATTTCGAGACCTCGAACGCGTAATTTAGCTCCAGGAAGTCGGAACCCATGACAAACGCCGAAATGACGAGTCTTTGGAGTAGAAATCGCAGTTACCAGCCTGCTCTCTGAGGAGAGACACCTAAAGAAATCCCGCTATGAAGCAGCTACGGAACGAAATGGCAGTGTGGGAAGGTACTTAGGTACCCCTAGAAAAGTCGTTGGCCAGCGGCAACGTCCGCCACATTTTCCACATATGAAATTCCAGGATGACAGCNAGGTACCCCTAGAAAAGTCGTTGGCCAGCGGCAACGTCCGCCACATTTTCCACATATGAAATTCCAGGATGACAGCCGGTAATGGAACCTGTATTACAGAGGTAGCCCTATGGAAGTAAATTACATGTTTTCGACATTACTGGTTGTGTAATATAACGGAACTGTAACTAAGCCACTTCACTCGCCAAAAAAATATATATATATATAAATTAGGCACTGCAGTCAACCATTATTTTTTAACAATATTGCAATCGAGATCTATCAGATATCAGAACCGATGTGTTATAGGCATCAAGTCTTCAAGAGACTCAACAATAATATCTCCCATGTCAGAAACTACCTATAATTAACGAAGTTTTCTGGTGTTTACAGGGTACATCATTAAAGCCACTTTTTATGAAAATTCGCATTTATTGTACACTGTGTTAAAAGAGAATTAATTACACCCAGCAAAAATTTTCTCTTGAGCTCGTCGACAAACAGTCAATATTTTGGCTCAACTATGCAGATGTCTTGTTCAAGGTAACACCAAAATAAGCGTAGCTATCGGTCGTATGATATATCCTGCACATCGGAAACGTTCTCGTCACTCATCCATGAAACTGCATATTATTACCGCAATATATGTTAATATTATTACCGCAATATATGTTAATATTATTACCGCAATATATGTTAATATTATTACCGCAATATATGTTAATATTATTACCGCAATATATGTTAATATTATTACCGCAATATATGTTAATATTATTACCGCAATATATGTTAATATTATTACCGCAATATATGTTAATATTATTACCGCAATATATGTTAATATTATTACCGCAATATATGTTAATATTATTACCGCAATATATGTTAATATTATTACCGCAATATATGTTAATATTATTACGCCGATTTGGGGACAGGGTCCAGGGTTTGGATCCGGGTATATTACCATTGACATTTGACGTTTCCGGCCGCCATATTAACTGTTATTTTGTCCGGCATCTTGTCCACCATCTTGTCTGCCCTCTTGTCCAATATCTTGTTCGCAATGGTGTCCAGCATATTTTTTCCGGCCACCATCTTGTATTTAATTTTCCTTAGTCACTTTTATCGTGCTCTATCATTCGACGTCAGACTTAATGACATCATGCTCTGCCATTCCTTTTCACATTAGTCACACTCTGATTACTCATTCTGTCACTTGTTCTCCACTCCCATCGAACCATCATTTGAATTTTGTCAACTGTGGGCAGCAATCCTTGTTGGACATGTAAAAATTTAATTCAGTCACCTTCGTTCCACCTTGCTTTCGACTTAGAATATTTCATTTGTGAAGGGACATTGAACACTTTCCCACTCACACTGAACTCAGATGAAATTAAATCCTATGTTGAACATGTATTAATTATCATCTGTGCCACTTATGCAGTGACTTGTAAATTTATTCCCACACTCCTTCTCCCCTATCACCATTCACCATCCCATAATCATACATAACAGTTCAGAAAAATCATACCCAAGCTAGCATAACTTCACATAACCTAACCTTACTTATATTAACCTAACATAATTTAACCTAACATTACATAACCTAATTTCCCTTAACCTTACATAACCATCATATAAGAAATTATTTAGTCACCTCATGTAGGACTTAGACAAATTTCTTAATTTTGAAAGATTTTGAACAATTTTCTCATTCATACACCTTCGTTCCAACTTGTGTAGGACTTTATACATTTTCTCATTTAGTCACCTTCGTTCTACTTTGCATCGGACTTAGAAAAAATCCTACGTCATGCAGAAATTGTAAAAATTTCCCCTTTTGTAGGGACATTGAAAACCCACATGTAATTTAGAAAAAAATTATACATAATGTAGGACTTAGATTGACATGTTAACCTAATCTAACATAACCCATAATAAAATAACATAACCCTAAATGTCCTAACCAAACCATAATATAAGAACTCATTTAGACACCTACCGATTATTCACCCCCCTCAAACCACTATTTTCTTCCGTCTGCTGACGACTGCATTTGTTTTTAGGACATCTACGATTTCATTTTTCCTTAGCCACAAGGCATGTTCACTATAGGTAAACATTTTTGTAGGACTTAACCAACTGTGGAATAGTTATATTTTTTCACATAAAAATTTATATTTCACATCATAAATTATATATACATTTTTTTTTCATATAGGTTTTTTTCACCTTGTGCATAATACTTAACCATGCATATTGTTTTCGACCACCCATATAAAATCAATAATTTATTCACATACTTATTTAAGCATACTATAATGAAGGTGACTTAACATAGTCCAGAGCAAATAAACCTAACCATACCTAATATAACCTACCGCAATCTAGAAAAATCATAGCTAACCCACAACAATTCAAATATAAAATACCTACACTTGGCAAACCTATACCTACATTCCTCACGACATACAGACCAGACATACCACCCACAGTAATCTGAGAAAACCTGAGATGTACAAACTAACAACACCATTCTCTTTACCCAAGCAATAAACTTGGCCAGACTAATACACCATAACACCTACCCAAGCAATTAAACATTCCAGGTTGACCCATTACACACAACATTCATAACATCTGTCGAACTTACATAACCTAATGTACAAAAGGCAAGAAAAGTCAAACCTGTAATAACCTAATATACTTCATATAAAAACCCAGTCATATATTTCCCACATGACTCCTATTATTATTTCATTCACCTAAGACCATTGTATATGTCTGCACATTATAAGTGCACTTCACCAATCGTCACCACATGCAATGAGCATATTTTGTCTGGTGTCGGTAGAACAGATGGCATGTGTAAAAGGTTTATTTTATTTTGTTAAGCACTGTGCGGTCTGAATGGTTTGGGTTATGCTTGAATTATAGTGAGTAGTATGGGTGGTGAGTATACATGGTGTCGGTCTATAGCACAAATGGAATGGGTGTTGGATTATGTGCTGGTCTACAGCCCTAGCACTGATGTATGGTATGATTTGTGTGTTGGATGTTATTGTTGATTGCTATGACTGAGTATTTTCTTGGTTAATAGGAGATGATAATGTTGGTTATCCTGGTATCGGTCGGTAATGATAGTCTGGCAGTTGGTAAGGATGTTTGTGATATGGGTTGGTCTGGACTGTAAAGTGGCTTGATACACTTGGCCTAAGATGGATGGTTTAGTTTTGTTGCGTGGCTTGGTTTCCAGTATATCTGTCTTGTTATGGTCGGTGTATGTCAGTATGGTAAGGACAGAATGTGTGCATTGTTGAGTCCTGTAATGCTAAGGTATGCTTGAGTTATAGTGTATGGTAAAAAGGCGATCAGTGTATTTGTTTGGTGTAAGTCGGTATGGGAATAGGTTGATTGTGTCACGGTGTTTGGAATTGCTTTATATGTATGGGTGGTGTATTTTTTTAGTATTATTGGGTGATATGGTAACTAGAATATTTTGTATAGTGTCGATAGGCAGAGTAGATGTAATGGGTATTAGGTTATGTGTTTGTCTGACCTGTGGCTTGGTGCACTTGAGTTACAGAAGATTATATAGATGGTGATGTGGATGGCTTTTCTGATTAGGAATTATTGAGTTTTACGAGGTTTATATAAGATGGGACGTTGGGTGTTCTTGTATCAGTTGTTTGATGGATAGTAAAAGTTATTGTGGCATTGACTAGCCTAGCATTTATGGTTGCTTGGTAAACTTGAGTTAGGGCAGATGGTATAGACAGTGTTTTGGGAGGTATGGATGATAAGTGATTATAGAGTTTTTCTTGGTGGTATGGAATTTGGAATGTTGGATAACATTATATTAGTTGTTTGAGGGATGGTAGGAATGATTTTGGCATGGGCTGGCCTAGAATGTATGGTTGCTTGGTACACTTGAATTATGGTAGATGGTATGGATGGTGTGTTGGGCAGCATGGATGTTTAGAATGAGTGAATGTTTCTTGTGTTATATGGCATGGTATGGCTGTTTGGTATGTTGGGCGGTCTGGTATCAGTAAAGGTAGATTGACAGATGATAGGAATAATTATCGAATGAGATCGCATGTAATCTGTGGTTGCTCAGTAGATGTTCTTTTGTCTGACTTACTTTTCGATTCTATTGGATTTTAACAATTATTCTGTTTATTTCGACCATTCCTTTTTCGGTGTGAGGTGTTACCCATAGTAACGATTGGTGAAGTGCACTTATAATGTCCAGACATATGAAATGGTCTTAAGTTGATGAAATAATAATAGGAGTCATGTGGGAAATATATGAATGGTTTTTTATATGAACTATATTGGTTATTACAGGTTTGACTTTCCTTGCCTTTTGTACATTAGGTGTAGGAGTGTGGGAATAAATTTACAAGTCACTGCATAAGTGGTATGTCTTACACAGATGATAAATAATACACGTTCAACATAGGATTTAATTTCATGCGAGTTCAGTGTGAGTGGGAAAGTGTTCAATGTCCCTTCACAAATGAAATATTCTAAGTCGAAAGCAAGGTGGAACGAGGGTGACTAAATTAAATTTTTACATGTCCAACAAGGATTGCTGCCCACAGTTGACAAAATTCAAATGACGGTTCGATGGGAGTGGAGAACAAGTGACAGATTGAGTAATCAGAGTGTGACTAAGGTGAAAAGGAATGGCAGAGCATGATGTCATGAAGGCTGACGTCGAATGACAGAGCACGATAATAATGACTAAGGAAAATAAAATCCAAGATAATGGCCAGAAACAAGATAGTGGACAAGATGGCGGAGAAGATAGTGGCCGGAAACAATATGGTGGCGATGACGTCAAAGGAGAAGGTCATGGATCTGGAACCGGGCCCTGGACTCTGACCCCAAATCGGCATAATCATACTACTAATGTTGCCATAAAAATTGCTAGTGTACGTTAAACAAGATATCTTCTAAATTACTTGTTTTGCAGAGTGTCTCAACAAACAAATAAGAATAATATGGAACCGGTATTAGTAAAACCGATGACAAATATAACTGATACCTTTTTATTTAAGTTATTACATCTAAAAAGTTCATATTGCCCTGTGGTTTACACAAGACCTCGTTATTCGAAGTCACTTTAGCAGTATCAGCAATGGGATTATAAATTGCACATGTATCACTGTCCGGTACACTATCACTATTGGACTTATAAGCGAATTATATAATGCCTTAAAAGTTTTATTATAACTTTATAGTCCACTATCGAACCGGCCCGGCTTCGCCCTGTTACAATTGATTTTAACAGTGATACACTAATAAATAAATTGGGAAATGGCAATTCATTTATGTGAAAACAGAATTATAAAATTATGCTATGTTGGCCTAGGTTTTTAACTCATTACGGCAACCCAAAAGGAAGGAAATGATTTATACCCGATTTCCAAGAAGTTGTGTGTTGTTTTTGGAGTGTATCTGTTCTATGCAACTATCGCGTGGTTACCACTTTTCCGATTTCCAGCGTCGATGTTTGAAAATCAAAACGTGAGTTTCACCAAGTTGAAGCCTTAGAAATAAGTGTACCTAGGTACTACTATTTTGCGCTTGGCTGAGGGATCTTTATTATCACCAAAGTTAAGCAACGTTTCCAGCGGCACACATTTGGATGGGTGACAGTTTAGTGGCATGACATATAAGCGCTTCCGGGCTTCGAAGGGCACGTTAAATATTCGGTCCTGGTTGTTATTGATTGATGGCAATCGTTAAGCCATTTCAGACGTCCTTGGACGGCCTGATAAACTCTGCCACTAGAAAAAAAAATTTTTAGGTCACGTTCCCAGCCATTGCAGAATTACGTTTCGTTGTTATTCCACAGGAACCGTACAATTTACCGGGATAAAAAGCATCATATGTCCTATTCTAGGACGTAAAGTATCGACATGCCAAATTTCATCAAAGTCAGTTCAGCCGTTATGAAGCTGAGTTGTAACAAACATACACATGCACAGACTTTCGCATTTATAATATAATATAATATTATTATTATTATTATTATAGTAGGAGATTAGGGTTAATGATTACGTGACATTTTTCTGGATCCCTGCTTAAGATCTATTATCGGGCTGTCTGTTACATATCCTTCCGGCATATGTAAACCTATACAAGGCCATATGACTTCAATGTGCTTAAATTTCAAGCGGTTTAACTGCTAGATCAATGCCGGTATGTATTTAAAACATGTAAATTTTCTGATTTATATTAATTTTCGCATTGATGGGGAATTATTTTATTGTGAAAGTATTGCCAATTTTAATAATATTAATATGTAATGTAATATATACTGCATGACGTAAATTAGAAATTTTTACGCTCTTCTTAACTGTACTGAAACTTTTGGTGGTTGGAGAGGGGAAGGAGGTAGCTACGTGAATGTAAAAATATGTAGTTTATGTCACTATTGCCACTGTTGAGATAAACAATATTCGAGTAGCAAAACGCTCCTCTCTTTATTATTTGATTCGCAGTCTCTTATTTTGCCAATTGTAAACCAAAAGTCGACTACATTTTTTTTATCATTCAGACTTACACAGTCATATTATACTGTCATATTTCTCCTATACTTAATTATTGTGGGATTTTTTTTGTACAGAATTGTTTATGAGAGATAATTTTACATGTCTACAAGTAGGCCTGCGTTGTGGTTGGCTACACAAACGTTCATGTCCAAGAAAGTAAAAATTCATCTAAGCTAATACAATTAATTATTCGACACAGACAATAGCTATCAAGTTTACCCGACAAACGAGTGTAGGTACAGGTCGCAAATCAGCACTGCAATGTTATAACAGCGTGGGCTGATCCCACAGTTAACCGAGCAGCCCTTCTGTATATTTCTACCCTATTTTCCAACCACAATAAGTGACCTAATTCTGGCCATATAATAATAAGTCGCCATAAAATGAAGTGAAAACAACTTTAGTTCCAGACAGCATGCGGGATCTTTCTTATACTAGACGCAGTATGTAATAGCTGTGATTGGCTCAAAATCACTCGAAGGGTGGGGCTTCATCACACCGACCAAGAGATGGCCTCACGGTCGTCATATAACATTGGGGTAACCGCTTAAAAAATCTGAAATTGAACACAAATTAATACTGCCTGTTTGTTATATTATAACCAAGGAATAGTGGATACCAATTTATTGTCTTTAGGATTAAATCACGTATATTCGGAAACAGAAATCTCAACACGTACCCATGGATGCGTCTTGCCAATAATTTCGTGCAAACAATGCCATCTTAGAAACAAGAGCAGTACAACATTACAAACCACTATTTTAGTATACGACATTTGAATTGCTAAAACTAGCAGCTGTATAATTATTTACAACGTTAAATACTAAACTAGGAAATTACAGTTTTCATATGCAAAAAATAATATATTAATATAGAGATTATTATTTCGCAACGTAACTTCCCTATAGGCATTCAGTTTTGAATAACTCCTAATACCCTTACACCGAAACAGCACATCAAATGTATCCAAGACGGAATTGAATTAGGGAAACGAAACATAAATTACACGGGTTATTTTAAAATAATTAAATTAAGATAATAATGACAATGCAGAAACATGTTAGACTGCCAAAACTGGTGACTCCTGTAATTCCTACTGCAAACTCCTGTAACTGGCGTATTGTGCAGTGTAGATATAACGGAGTTCGGGCTCAAGGCTAATAAACATGGCGCATCTGCACATGCATGAAAAGAAACACCACATGCAATGTGCTGGATTGTAAAAATACTTCTACGTAACAACCAAATGTATATTTGTCAGTTCTATGCGAAAACTGAACTAAGTGATATAGAAACAATTATTTTACAAATACCGTACTTACAATGCAATTGAATTAACAATTTACCTAAAAACTACTTTCTTTCTGTCGCTACGAAAATTAAATTTTTCTTACTGTTTATCATTTATACTTACAACTGTAGCTTTTGCCCGCAACTTTGTCCGCGTAAAATTGGTGTTTTCGTTACAATATTTATTTTAAATAGTAAGTATATCTTTAATTTAGCACATATACTTTAAAATATAAAGTTTAGAAATAAGATAATTATGGCAGTTAATTTTGGATTTGTTATTTGTAATTGGCCGTGTCGACACGTAAGTTAGGCTTTCTACAAATTTTTTTGTAAACAATGTTTTTTTACTATTTCAGAGGGTGGAACCAAACCAACCAGGCTGAGGGGTGAGCTTACACTCGAAATGCCACATAAAACAGACCGTGGGAGAAACAGTCCTGCCTAGAAGACAACTCCGCCAAATTTCAGAGTTTGCCCCTGTAACTTAATAATCGTCATCGCGAAGCACAATTGGTAGGGAAACAGCAATTTCTTTTATTGGAAATGGAGGTCAGTGAGAACCCATGTAATACTATAAAATATAATCTAAGAACCTTCTCATTCTTAACATATTATTATAGTAAAATCGTAAATTATCAATATTGAGTACGTTATCGATAAATGGCAATATGTATGTACATTTCAAACCACACTATCGTTTGAGTTATGTTTACTTCACGGAGATGTAACTAAAAGTTTGCCCATACACCTTTGAAATAAGTATAATTTTTCGAATTTGTTTTGTTGTTTGGAATGATTTTGCTATTTACGGACCCGATTTGTTGTTGTTTTTATCAGCTATAAGTAGTGCATATACGTTCCTTCGGGCACCGGGTTCAGGGATCGGATTTCGGAGTTGTCTGCTATGACATCACAGGCACGGTCGGCAGCCATGTTGTTCGCTGCCGTCCGCCATATTGGTAGGCTTCACGGAAGGGGTCTGTGCCATGTTGGATGTTATTCGCCCCGTCATCCCTAGAAGTTAGTTTAATGAAAAACCTTTATTTTAATTTTAAAAGTATTTAAATAAACAATATTTTAAAAAAAATTAAAAAGTATCGGCCCACCACCATTGATTTTTAATAATTATATCGGTTTAGAGTGTCGCTGCAGATCATAATTCCATTAAAGAAAAAAATTGTTCTATTAAAATTTCTTAAATATTTCGGCCTGCCACTTCGGTATCCAATGCATCAGGGGACGGATTAATCCCCCATTCTTCATCACAAATACCTGATACCCAAAAAAAATTATTTTATTTTTAAAAATGTGTAAAAATTAAATAATTTCGGCCCTTCACTTTGGGTTTATGTTGGTTTTCCTAGGAAAAAAACATATAAATAGGTTGTCGTCGCTGTGATTGTAGAAAAGTGATCATTTTAGCAGACTGTAAATTCCAGGTACGAAGACTCAGTACACAAGTACGCGCGCGCACTCACGAGAGCAGCTGCCACGACGCAACAAGGCCAGGTGTCAGTCGTGAGTTATCTGTTACGAGCGAGCACTGCAGTCACGAACTGACTCTAAAATGTCCATAACGAAGCAGTGCTTGCGCAGAGACCTGGTCATGTAGTTATCGCTTCGACAAGCGTAGTGTTGCACTGAGTACACGACATGCATGCCTGTCAGGGTCGCAGTCAGCTCTTTAAGTTATGTTGTCGTAGCGACACCACGAGTGCCTAGCAGTGATTCAGTGTCTTACTTTACGCTGATGAAGCAATGTGCAGCGGCTCCGGAGTCGCACGCGTGTGCGAGGAGTGGTTGGCAGGGTAACTCCCCCCGGAATCCCACTCCCCCACCCACAACATCAGCCCTCCTCCTGGCCCCACTCTCAACGACCCCTCCAACCTCACTCTACCCCCTCACAGACCAAAAAAGTGAAATTAACATGCTGCTGGTCCAGTACAGAAATATGTCAATAAAATATAAACCACACTTTGCCCTTCCCCCAAACTCGTCATTGGTCTCCTTCCCCTTCCCTCTATCCCTAAAGATCCACCGACCAATAAAATAACTGCATCTATGAGCCGAACTATTTCCCTATGTACCAATCTGCTACCAGTTCGTATTATTCACATATGCAACATTTCGCCACCAGATAGCATAATGCAGTTAATTGACTCCCCTCCTGTCTCCTAGATCTCAACAACCAACAAAACTGCCTCATTCTTGAGACAAAATAGTTCGTAGTGGGTAGGTTGACAAGGGAAGGAAATGGTCCAGCGCGAAATACGATGTTAACACATGAAAGTTGAGCTGGAGACTGATCTCGATCGAGCCAAATCATTGTCATGGTGGTAGGGGGATGGGAGGGTTGAACATTATATAAGACCAAGCATCTGCGGTTTACCATCTTTCTGCATCCTGATATCAGAATCTTTACAAGCTTCCTGCGATATGTGTCTATACCCACAACATCCTTCTATGGTGTATAGAGTAAGTACTCACTTTTATTTAATTATGGTGAAATAATGCAAGCAGACAGACCTGGTCACAGAGGTTGTTCCTGATTTTATCATGAAGGCAGTTGGGGCAAACGAGTATAGTACGCTGGCGACGGCTAGGTGAAGGGTGGGGTGTTGGCAGGGGTGCACTGTGCTGAGTGTGGCCTTGGATGCAGTGTATCACTTGCATATTAAAACATCACATGTTAAAAAAAACTAATAAAATGTATTTTATTCACATGCATGCACATGCCGAACACTTACTAATGAGCAATAGGAATTTTATGTTCTTGGTAAATTAAAATTCGTCAACAATAATATGTAATAAATATTTTTAAAAATCGGTAATTTAAAGTAATAAATACCATCTCTAGCTAAAATTCCCATTATAATCGACCTAGGAAAATGCTCACTATACATATATAAGACATTTTTCAAGACTGGTGCGATAGCAGTTGACTACCCACCGAGTTGGAGTTCACATTTACAAGCGGTGTTTCGCCTATTATCATGACTTACCATGAATAACTGGGTTGACAAGCCAACAGTACCTGAAAAAACACATGAAATACTGCGAAAAGCATGCACCAGTGCGTGCCGAGATGCCTAAGCCGGGGCAAGATGGTAGGCTGCCAGTTTTCAATTTAAAAATTATCATTTTGGAGATAAATTTCCGATCGTCGTGTATGCTGACTTCGAGGCATTGCTCAAACCATTTTACACCTGCCAGCTGGACCCCAGCTGCTCGCACAAATATTCATACAAAAAGCACGACGCCTACAGTTACTACGAAGAAGATGGAGCCACTCACGCAAACTAAATAGGCAAGCTACTCACAGGCAATGGGATGCTGCTACTGCGAATCGATGTTCATAGTATAAAATTATATAGTTCATGACCATGGCCACTTCACAGGGTAGTACATCGGGTCTGCATGCAGCAGCTGCAATTTGCTTTGCAGCCGCCCGAAGAAAGTGGTTGTAATTTTCCATAACCTCAGCGATGATGAAAATTCGATTATCAAGAATTTGGGGTATGACAACAAATAAATATACATTATTTCACAAACAAAAGAAAAAATATAATTTTTGAAGCAGTTGAAAGAGACAGATTTTATATGCAGTTTGTCGATACTTTTCGCTTCATGGCCCGCGGTCTGGCATCTCTGGTCGAGTACTTACCACCTTCAAAATGCACAAATACGCAGAAGTTCTTCAAATGCAAACAACTGGCACTTGTCACACTAAAAAGGTGTATTTCCTTAGCATTACGTCGACAGCTGGGAGAAGTTGAATGAGCAGCAGCTGCCCCCTCAAGATGATTCTTTACAACAAGCTAACAAACTCTGGAATCACCGAGTATGATTATGCTCGTGCCCAGACAGTATGGCAAGCATTCGAAATACAGCGAATATATACCTCATGACAGATGTCCTTCAGCTGGTCGATGTTTTCGAAAACATTAGGGACCTCTGCATTTCCACCTACAAGCTCGACTGTGCTCACTACGTCAGCTTGCTGGGGACCACCTTTGATGCCATACTTCGGACGATGGGGGTACAACTCGAATTAATGAGTGACTATGATGGGTACATGTTTGTCGAGGATGGGATAAGTGGTGGTGTGGTACAGTGCATAACACGTCACTGCAAAGTCAATAACATCTACGAACCTGAAACCTACGCTCCATGCAAGTCAACGACATACCTGCAGTACCTGGATGCCAACAACATGTATAGGTGGGCCATGAGTTTACTGACTCAGTATGCAATTTTAAGTGGACCAAGGACACAAACACCGATGTCATGTCCATTCCAGACGAAGCTCATGATGGCTATATTCTCGAAGTCGACATAGAATATCCGCACATACCTACATTAAGACCACAAAGACCTGCCTGTCCTACCTATCTACAAGTGTCCGCCGGGCTCCAAGTATCCGAAAATGATGACGACACCCGAAAACAAAAAAAAAGCTATATCGTTCACTACTACAATCCGAAACAAGCTGTATCACATGAATTAAGGATAAGGAAAATGCATTGTGTACTAGAATTCGAACAGAGACCCTAGCTGAAAACCTACATCGAGCTCAACACAGTAAAACTTCAAGTTGCTCAGAAGAGTTTTGAAAAAGATATCTTTAAATAAGAAAATTACTACTTTTGGAAAACTTGTTGAAAATAAGATAAAATTACTAGAATTCCAACTGATGAGAAACGAGAAGAGAATCAATAAACTGATAGTTAAACACATGTTCCTCAGCTACACAGTTTACGATGAAAATCGGGCCCTCCTGCATTTCAAACATGAAGAAATCCTATTTGACAAACCAATTTATACATGGTTTTCTGTTCTCGACCTGTTAAACATGATTATGTATAAGTTCCATTACGATGTCATGAAGGCTCGGTACAGAGATGAACTTGAGCTGGTCGACATGGATACAGACTCGTTCCTGTACGAAATACACACCCCCAACTTTTACAATGATTTGGCTAGCGGTCAAGAATTTAAAAACTAATTTGACACCAGTACCTCCCCAACACACACCCCTGCTACTCGAAAAAAAACCAACAAGAAACTTGTCGGCAAGTTTAAAGACGAATGTGGGGAGGATATCCTAGCAGAATTCGTAGGACTACGGGCAAAACTTTATCCGTACAAATGATGTGGAAAAGTTACGAAAAAGGCAAAAGGCAAATTAAATAAATTTCGAAGACTTCATTTCTGTTCTAGAGCAACACTGTTTGATAAGGGTAGGTGTTCGCACGATAAGGTAGAACCAGCACGAACTACACTGGTGAGCCAATAAAACTGGTATAGGCGTGCATATGCAAACAACAAAGGTATGGAACCAATCAGAGTAACGCGATGCGGTCGGCAGCGCCTATATAAGACAACAAGCGTCTGGCAATGTTGCTAGATCGGTTACTGCTGCTACAATGGCAGGTTATCAAGATTTAAGTGAGTTTGAACGTGGTGTTATAGTCGGTGCACGAGAGATGGGACATATCATCTCCGAGGTAGCGATAAAATTCGGATGTCTGTGTAAGACTATTTCACGAGCGTGCCATTAAAATCAGGAAACCTGGTAGAACATCAAATCTTCAACATCGCTGCTGCCGGAAAAATATCGTGAACGAACGGGAGAAACGACGACTGACGAGAATCATTAAACGTGGCAGACGTGCAACCCTTTCTCAATTTGGGGCAGACTTCTATGCTGGGGAATCGACAAGTGCCAGTGTGCGAACTATTCAACGGACCATCATTGATATGGGTTTTCGGAGCCGAAGGCCCACTCGTGTACCGTTGTTGACTACACGACACAAAGCTTTACGCCTCGCATGGGCCCACCAACACCGCCATTGGACTGTTGATGACTGGAAACACGTTGCCTGGTCTGACGAGTCTCGTTTCCAATTGTATCGGGTGGATGGACGTGTACGGGTATGGAGACATCCTCATGAATCCATAGACCCTACATGTCAACAGGGTACTGTTGAAGCTGGTGGAGGCTCTGTCATGGTGTGGGGCGTGTACAATTAGCGTGAAATGGGACCCCTGATACGTCTAGATACGACTCTGACAGGGGACAGATACGTAAGCATCCTGTCCGATCACCTGCACCCATTCATGTCCATTGTGCATTCCGACGGACAAGGACAATTCCTGCAGGACAATGCGACACCCCACACATCGAGAGTTGCTACCGAGTGGGTACACTCTTCTGACTTTAGACACTTCCATTGGCCACCTAAATCACCAGACATGAACATTATTGAGCATATCCGTGATGCCTTGCAACGTGCTGTTCAGAAGAGATCTCCACCGCCTCGCACTCCTATGGATTTGTGGACTGCCCTGCAGGATTCATGGTGTGAA
>NQII01000312.1:208247-437268 GCA_002778355.1 Clitarchus hookeri | reverse complement strand
TGACATGAGGCCGATAATGGAAGATGGCATACATGCAGATTCTTATGGATAAGTCGATGGCGATATGTAAATATATCCCACCATCAGCTGCAGCAATACACTGTAGCCCAAGTAAAAGTATGCATATCTGGTCAGGTGTGCCACTAACGAATTATAATGGTAGCTTAGTCCATGCAAGAGGATGTATATCAAGATATGGCATCAAGATATGGCATATCAAGGTATAGCATTAGCTTATCATCTCTTTTTTTGTATTCACAATAATTTTAACACTCTACGCACAATTCATTTCGCCCCATTGGTGTATTTTTTTTTTTTTTTTGCATTCTGCATAGTGTTTAAAAATTTTTGGCGTTGCATGCAAGGTTTGTCCACCTTGTCTTGATAAGGATTGAGAGATAATTTTGTTTATAAGTCTTTTGGATCTTGTCTTCTAATTAATATTTATTATACTTTTGTGCGCAACTATGCTGTCTTCGAGATTTTTCGGCATTGGATGCATGGTTCATCTGCCTTGCTTTGATTATTTTATCCATTTATATTTTTTGTTGGCTGCATTGTCATAAAGATTTTTGGCATTGTGTGCAATGTTTATCTGCCTTGCTTTGGTGTGAACTGAGAGGTAATTCTTTTACAAGTCTTTTGCATCTTGTATTCATATATTTATTTACTATGCTTTTTGTAGGCTGTGTTCTCTTCAAGATTTTTGGCGAGGTATTTTTGGTTTTTTTTTTTTTCCTTCATTGGTATACATTATTTTTTTAGGCAACCGTGTTATCTTCAAGATTTTTCGGTGTTGNGTTTTTTTTTTTTTCCTTCATTGGTATACATTATTTTTTTAGGCAACCGTGTTATCTTCAAGATTTTTCGGTGTTGCGCACAAGGTTCGTCTACTTTGCTTTGTTTTTTAGTAGGGTCACGTATAACTTTTATGACACATTGTGTAATCATTATTTTTAAACATAGATGTGTTGCTCTGTTTGATAGCATTAACAAGGATCTTGTATATTAGAAATNTGTGTAATCATTATTTTTAAACATAGATGTGTTGCTCTGTTTGATAGCATTAACAAGGATCTTGTATATTAGAAATGTTTTTCAATGCATCGCACCGAGGACATGAAACAATGCCATAACATATTCTTCTCTGATGAAAGAAAAAACAATTCTGGAAAGGGAACTGGTAATGTTCTTAATACATGTGTGTCTCTAGGTGGGGTGAATGAGGTCGGGATGCATAATAGGAGGCAGTTCCTCGCCTCGGGGATGTAAAATCTGAAGCGATTTAACTCACTCCCCCACCACCTCCAGCAAAAATTAAGATATATCTGAATAGGCAATGTGATAGAGACTATAAAACAAAAAGTCCTTTTTCTTACAATATGATATGCTTATCATTTCACTTCCACAATTTTGTGTGAATAGCATTTGGCGCCTATGATGAGCCCCTGATCCCGGGGCTACGAACAATTCACAAGGGGGTTCAACACTTGATCTTGCTGGAATTATGAATGTATGATGGTGGTTTTATCATAAGCACATAAAAAATCCTACAGGTGACAATGATCTTACTATTCCTTCTCTGTTTCGATTGGCTATGCTGTTTTCTGTTTTCTTTGTGTTTGAATGTCTGCTTTGTTTTAGGAGGTTTTTTTAGGTGGTTTGCTTTCTGTCCCGGTATCGTAACTCCATCTACGTGTTAGGTCATGCGGCACCGGAGAAGANTTTTTTTAGGTGGTTTGCTTTCTGTCCCGGTATCGTAACTCCATCTACGTGTTAGGTCATGCGGCACCGGAGAAGAATTTAAAAAGGAAAATTCTTTTAGCTAACTAACTTTATATAATTGCTTCAATAAAAGTGCTAGCAAATGTACTGCAGAGTCCGTGGTCCCAAAGTCCATGTAGACAGAAAAGGGGGAGGGGGACGCTGGTACGAAAGAGGTCGGCCACGCACCCCCCCCCCCCNTAGAGATGAATGTGGCATTGGCTCCCTGGAGATTGTGGTGGACTCGCTCCAGATGGAGAAGAATGATATCTAGACTCATGAATATGAATTGCATAAAAATTACATTGTGTGATGTAAAAGAAATATTATGTTAAACAATTTTTTTAAATTATCTTTGGTTAAATATATATATAAATATCCTCTTCCTTTACATTAAAATTATGTTACAGCTGCCAGGCTAGTTGTATAAAAATTTAAGAGATAAAAAATGTTGTTCCTAGAAAAGAATAAATTGAATTATTTTCCAAATATATTAAAAACCGTTTTTTAATAATTTTACAATTAAGAATTTCTTTAAGAGAAAATAAATGTATCATGTTGAAAATATATTTTACCATTAATAATTTATTTTTAAAAAAATTAATAAATAATTTAGAAAAAAAATTTGTTGGGTAACATAAAATAGACAAATATTTGTCAAAAGTATTTATTTAATACACAGTCAAAACAACACATTTATATTTTTTAAAAGAGTTCATATTGTGTTCTACTTTAGAAGACTGTTACATGCATGGCTAAACAGTTCTCTAATAAGGGTAAGAATCAGCTTCTGGCGAAGCATCACACAAGTCTCTGGACCGTAGTGATGTCCATCAGTTCCCGATTGGTCCTCCACCTCATCATAACCACACTACAGATCTTGCACTTCTTTAACAGTTTACTCCACGACTTTCGCTTCGCCAATGGTGAAACNTCATCATAACCACACTACAGATCTTGCACTTCTTTAACAGTTTACTCCACGACTTTCGCTTCGCCAATGGTGAAACAACTATCAACAGCAGGTCCAGTGGAACAAGCATCCACAGCTCCATGAATACATGCTTCTGGGGAGTGACGAGTAGGTGCAGGTATTTTTGTATAGAGATGGAGGTAGAACCATCCATGGTAGGCACTGACACGAGCACCTGGTGCTGACACTGTACTCTGAGGTATCTGGTCGTCTGGGTGGATGATTCNCCATGGTAGGCACTGACACGAGCACCTGGTGCTGACACTGTACTCTGAGGTATCTGGTCGTCTGGGTGGATGATTCTTTCTTGGACCCAGGATTCTGGTAGTAGACCGACGATTCATGCCACACCTGGGACAATTTCACAGCACAGTCTGGCACGTGGGTGATAGCAGGAGTCTGGGCCGAAGCGATGATTTGGTCCACAGTGCAGGGCAGCTAAATCTACGGTATAATGTGGAATACGACACAGGCCAATGCTACCAGACAGTCCACGTGAATTTGTGTTGGTTCGTAGACGACTGGAAAATGTGCAAAATGCCTATGCTGCATGCCGTCACAATCGCAGGTCTCAGTGTAGGTGTGAATGTATCAATCTTCCGCGATGAAACTGTATTCAATGCTACCATAGTCAGACTTGGTGCTTGCATAAATGTTTGTAGGACAGAACATTGCCATCGTGACGAACGAACAGAAGCATCGCGAGTAAGAAAGCACACAACAATTTTTTTCGCTCTTATATATAATACGGGTGCTGATCAGGTGTACCACCAAACAAAAACTAAAAATTCTCTTACATTTCGGGGGACTTCGTGACTAGTCGTTAATCATTGATTCGTGGTCCAAGGACGAGGCACGCCATTTACGGAGCAGTTGTGCATTCCTCCACGAGTGTGTACAGTCAGGTTCTGACCTGTCGCAGACGTGCCGCTCCTGGTAGTCGTAAAGTTTCGTCAGTTTGAGCAGCGAAGGACAGCCGTACTGGAAATATACGTTGACGATTTCAACTTAGTTTTTGCTCAAGTCTCTCAACCATTTTTTCTGCTCGGTCCCCACCATG
The DNA here is from genome assembly GCA_002778355.1 of Clitarchus hookeri. NCBI lineage: Eukaryota > Metazoa > Arthropoda > Insecta > Phasmatodea > Phasmatidae > Clitarchus > Clitarchus hookeri. The sequence goes on along the minus strand of NQII01000312.1, from coordinate 433,471 downwards.
TAAACTGATCCTTGCAGATACTGCATCACCAAGACCCGCAGCACATTTCATACTTGATGGTAAGAATCTTGCCTTCGTCCGACTCCAGTTCGTGGTAGTACTTGGTCAGCGAATCGTTCGTCTTCTTGATTTTCTCGCCCAACAATTTCACGAATAAGAGGGGCGAAAGGAGTACATGCGTATCTTATCATCATCGTCGTAGGACACTGCGATCTCCTTGAACACAAAGCCGCTGTGGCTCTGGAAGCCTTGTGGTTAGAGTACATCCTGGAACAAATTGAGGTGAGAAGTAGTGATCATCCGGATTATATATGCTTAGCTCACCATGTTCACCAGCCCCGAAAAACAGTCGTAGCTCACTACTCTGTTGTGCAAAATCAAACAGTATGCAGCAGTGTTCACAGGCATGTTTTCCTTGGAAATTATTTATATACGACAATCCACCACACCGGTTTGAAATCACTAGTTTTGTTTGCATGTGTCGAAGACCACGAATGGCGCAATTTCATAGAATCTTTCCGCGATCAGGGTGGGGTAGGACTCGCAGCCATAGTAGGAGGATTGAAACTGAGTATACAGATAATATGGTAAAGCAAGTACTTCTTGATCGAGGGAGGTGTTTAAATTCACATACAGATAGCTTTCGCTATTCAAAAAAAATTTATGTTCTGGACATTGCAGTGGTCGAGGGTCTATTTGTCTGCTGAGATGTTGTGTTGCTTGTTCATTTTAAATGCCAATACAATGTAGAGGGGTTTTCCCGTGCTTGAAGACATCTTCACAACCCAGTGGTTTCGCATGGTGGACAATAGGACAGAACAAGTAACCATANTTTTCCCGTGCTTGAAGACATCTTCACAACCCAGTGGTTTCGCATGGTGGACAATAGGACAGAACAAGTAACCATACTCCAGATCCTGAAGGATATGTCGATTATTTTTTCATTCTTGATGTAGTTCAGTAACTTCATGCGTTCGTGGAAGCTCTGAATCACATGGGGAACGAACCACACCATATTGCTCATGGTTACATCGACGGGCTACGTGTTTTCTCCGGCTCCGAACACTGCATCATTACCACCAGTTCTTGCTTGGCNTTTTCCCGTGCTTGAAGACATCTTCACAACCCAGTGGTTTCGCATGGTGGACAATAGGACAGAACAAGTAACCATAATCCAGATCCTGAAGGATATGTCGATAATTTTTTCATTCTTGATGTAGTTCAGTAACTTCATGCGTTCGTGGAAGCTCTGAATCACATGGGGAACGAACCACACCATATTGGTCATGGTTACATCGACGGGCTACGTGTTTTCTCCGGCTCCGAACACTGCATCATTACCACCAGTTCTTGCTTGGCNCTCATGGTTACATCGACGGGCTACGTGTTTTCTCCGGCTCCGAACACTGCATCATTACCACCAGTTCTTGCTTGGCTCCTATTATTATCTTCCTATAATCTTCGGCGAAACCCAGTAACATCGAGAGTGGCAACTTGCCTTCTGCGAAGATGGGAACTTCGTAGCCATCTTCCATTCCCCAGAATGTAATTTTACCATGTCAAGATTGTTAGGTTTAAGCGAGAGGTAGTTTTTTTATGGTGGTGTGTATGCCCACATCCCACATTCCGTCAATAGTACACTGTTCAGTTCCCACAATGCATTACTCGCTAGAAAAGGTGGAGTATACCATTGCGAATGAACGTGGAGGTCGTGGGGCGAGTCCCGTCCTCTTTTGTGAGCATAATTAGGATGTGCAGGAACTATTGCGAAGGCAAGGTGCAAATATTTTAAAGCTGTATCGGGATTTGAACCTCATGCCGAAGACGTAAGGCTGGTCAGATACGGCTGGTAGCAATGAAGCGCAAACTTGTCGATTCTGTCATCGAATTCTGCATGCTGGGTCACATTCCTTACATGGTCGTCTTCCATTCATATTCACTTTAAGCCCTAGGCTATGTAGAAACTGCTTGTTGGCATATGGTATCATGTCGGTGTTTCAAGCTCTGCTGGTCCTTGGTGTGGTGCTGCAATCAACTATATGCACAGTTCGCTTAGTGAAAATCAATCCCATCGTTTCAGGTGCAGATGCAGACTGATTCCTATGTTTCTGAAGTTAATCTACTTATCATCCTGATCGACGATCGTCACGACCACTTCGTGCCCGATCTTCGCGGTCACGGGAACATAAGTGATGCCTTTCAAAACATCGACCAGTTTATAACCTGGTGGGGCCATCTGTGCGAACTCATGCACGGTATTGCTGGTTTTACCTTTGACATATCAGCCGCTCGCTAAATTACAGTTTATGTGTATCATATAAACCTGAAATATGTTCACCGGTCGCAAGGATGCATGCGTTTTACCAGATTTGTAGATTCACGTCTCGAACGCTAGCATTGGTCCGGTATCCTGTTCGATAAAATCCATATTGGCACTGCAAAATATTTCTGCCTTCACCATGTTTGGGTTACCATATAGTTCAAAAGTCATNCGATAAAATCCATATTGGCACTGCAAAATATTTCTGCCTTCACCATGTTTGGGTTACCATATAGTTCAAAAGTCATCTAAAATAGCACGAATTTCTTGATGGAATTGGCGATGTCCTTCTGTTCATATGCACCAGTAAGAATGCTGATGGAATGTGGAATTCACTTTCTCTTCTATGGTACATATGGAGTAGTATGCTTAAAAATCCGTACGTCCAACGACCCACACAATGATGGGCATAATGTTGCCCTCAGATTGGATATCTAACCATTTAGAATAATGAACAGCGATGTACAGACTCGGCAATATATGTGCGAACAAATTTTTATGTAAAAGTTTAATGTACAATTATTCGTCTGTGTTTTCTTTATACTCCATTGTACCAGAAAGTATAAACACAAGTGGCCACAGTTCCATGTGTTTGGCATCTGCTTCATCTCGTAGTTGCAAGTCAGTTTGCAATTTTTCAGGTACCACCATGGTTCGGCTGGCGGATGCAAATTACCGAAACTGTCATAGTATACCGCATGTATACCATGTTTCACATAAGTTACCCAGTGGGTACCAGACCCGGCTGTAGTGTCCAGGTTGATTACAGCACATTCGTCACGATTGGGTTTGGGGGGCAAAGCATTTTGCATGATCACACTGCGAAAATGAGGTATTTTAAATTTGCATGAAAACAGTTCCAAATCCACATTCGTCAGCAGTTATTTCTGTAAAGATTTCATTTGCACCTCTCCCTGCTGCGCCGCTTTTCCTTTCTCATGCGTCCTCATTGGTAGAGCCTTCGTATATAACATCCTTGGCCGTTTTTTGTACCCATGGCGATAGCTTCCAGTTTATAGATGTGGTAGCAGTTTTCCTCCAATTGCTTACGTTCGTTCGAGTCTCGTTCACTGAACAAACGAAATTCGTTAAGGCCCCGGCTATACCGCCCAGCGCACCGATGGCAGGTATCAAGGCGAGAAGGAATCCTCCAGTCATTTTTTTTCATCTCCTCTTGGAACTTCGTCTCACTTTCTTCGCTCCCATGACCATCTTCACCTTGACTTTCATCGCTTAGGAAATATCCCATACTACTATTTTTTCACAGAGTCCGGTGGCCGGTGCATGACATATTTCTTCCGCCCTATACGCGAGTATCTTGTCTGCCTGGTGCCTGGCTTGCAGATCCTTCTGCTGGGAATGGGCGATATCATCCCACTTGCATGCCTTGTCCAACTTGTTGATGCCCATATCATCGGGTGCCAGCCTTATAGCTAACTTTGTTCCCAGCCCACATAACCTGTATCTGGGAATGTGCAGCTCGAAAGGTAGATTGTTGATCAGCATATCGACGATCCCTGTTCCAGGTTTGATCTTTATTCTACAAGTCATCACATGCTATTGCACTACAAACCGATATATACCCTACCTTTGTTGGTTTTCGTTTCAGTGCCATGGAGATAATCAAACAAGATGTTAGTCTTTCTGTCCGCATCACCAAGAAATATGATGAAACCTCACGTGATGCATGTTACGGCACGCTGTTGCCCAATACTGTGATAGGACTTATTTGTGGACCGTCGGGTTGCGGCAAGACGCGTTGCTGTTAAGTTTGCTCGAGGAACTAAATGGTCTTAGGTTCGAGAATGTGTATATGGACTACAAATAACTTCAGCAACCGAAATATTAGCATCTAGCATGAGGTCACTGTGCCACCAAGCAAAGTATTGNTTCAGTGCCATGGAGATAATCAAACAAGATGTTAGTCTTTCTGTCCGCATCACCAAGAAATATGATGAAACCTCACATGATGCATGTTACGGCACGCTGTTGCCCAATACTGTGATAGGACTTATTTGTGGACCGTCGGGTTGCGGCAAGACGCGTTGCTGTTAAGTTTGCTGGAGGAACTAAATGGTCTTAGGTTCGAGAATGTGTATCTGGACTACAAATAACTTCAGCAACCGAAATATTAGCATCTAGCATGAGGTCACTGTGCCACCAAGCAAAGTATTGNATGGACTACAAATAACTTCAGCAACCGAAATATTAGCATCTAGCATGAGGTCACTGTGCCACCAAGCAAAGTATTGCCAAACTCCATATTTATTTTCGACGATGTGGCATGTGAGAAACAGACTTGCATCCAGGAGTAATTTAGCATGGGATGGCATTCGAATGTGGACTGTGTATAATTGAGTGAAACTTATTAGCACATGCCGAAACAGTTACCATGTGGCAATGTGGATTTCCTCGTGTTGTTTTGCATGGACGATACTAACTTGCGACAATCGTACGGTAACCATGTCATGAGAATATGACATTCGCAGAGTTTAAGGATGTGTTCTTTGTGCTGGAATGATGAGTACAGCCCATCAGTAATCATTAAGGATTCGCCAGTACATAAGGGAAGGTACACACATGGCTTCGATCAGTTTATAGTAAGATGCCAACCATGAGTCATGATGCAATTTCCAAGTTCGGACATGGTCTATACTCCTATGATGATGAGGGCAATGTGTGATGGATGCTCGCCTCACCACTATTCACAGAGGCCTGTCGCTTCTTGTGCAAAGGACCGAGAGCATGAAAAATTAAGTGGGGGAAGATGTTGTGGTCATCGATCAGCACACAGGGGGTGCAGAGGCACAGATAATAGAACTGATCATTGTGTCTAATGCACAGGCCCGAGAAGAATTGAAGGCTCTTCAAACTACATTAATGTCCAAACTGGCTGCGAAAACCTATGTTGCGAGGCATAGCAAGAAGTTGCTGGATGCATGCATCGACAGACTGGAAAATATCGAAAATTCACTTTCCTCAACTCGAGAGTGAATTTATATAAATATACTATTCTATGAATGGTGGTGAACCGAACCCGAACTGACGACTGAGCTGCAGTGGACCATCGAAGCTGTTCGCTCGAAATGTCTACTCGCGAAAAGTTACAGACTAGCCCTCGGTAATCGAAGGAAAGACGCTTACAAGCCAATAACCAGGTGTCTCGACGAACTTGGTCAACAACGCCAGGCGGAAGCTTTGCCTTGGCTAAATATTAAACACGAAATCAAGGTGGAATGACCGACCCCGACGAGTAACAAACAAGAAGTCCGGAACTGCCTGAATAGGAAGAAGTCATCACTAGAGACGAAGAAGATTTGCCCCTGATCGATTTTCTGCATGTGCGAGAATGGAAACGAATGCGAGAGCATGGACCAGAGATGGGCACTCTGGTCAGGTACTACATCGCTTCCTACTCCGATCGGAACAGCGACAAGATGCATGGCTTGCGACACCGCGATGCAAAATGGTTTCTTGTAAACAATGAAGCCTTGATTTGATGCAGATCGGGAAGCGCAAGATGAAAATGATAGATGCTTTGTGTGAACTTTTGTTTTGTATGCATCCTGGACACTACACCTAATCGGATTTGAGCACGTGCCATCGCCTGCTACAGTCCAGTTGTGCTCATTACGCGAACGATAACATATCAATGCAGCGATTTAAGGACACGACCCATGCGAAATTCGTCATTATCGCAGAACTGTTTCTGCGATTGGTCGAAGCTATTGCATCATGTCTGCTGCTGCAGAAGATCGACACCAAATGCAATATAGACTAATTGTTTCGGGATCATCCGAATAAACTCATCAATAGACAATGGCTACTGTTCGCTTCGCGGTCTGTGAACAACTGGTCACACACCAACGAGGTTATATCCAACATCGAAGAACTCGTCGAAGATGGCTATATCGTGAGATGACGAAATATGCTGTTTCTGGCGAATGGCACAGGTCAGCCAGAAAGAATAAACCTCGGACGTTACTTTCCAATCCGACCTGATTGAAATGCAACACTTTGCTCGTGCGAATAAATACCTCCCCTACATTTTGGCTGTATTAGAAACATTTTCCATGTATGCCTGAGCCAGACCGTTCAAGTCTAAGAATTCACGTGATGTCACCGAGACCATGGAGGATGTGTTGAGAGAAGGACGCGTACCGAAAAATCCCCACAGCAATGATGGTAATGAATAATTTTAATGTTACTTTCCATGCATTGATGAAAAGGTACAGCATAAATCACTATTCCATGTACTCTGGATTCAAGACTAGCATTGTCGAGCATTTTCACCAGACTCTAAAAGCCAAATTGTGGAGACATTTTATGGCTAATGAAAACTACAAGTTGCTTCAGCTACTGCCGAAACTCGTCCACGAGTATAATTCTACCGTTCATTCTACCACTCGCATGAAGCTCGAAGATGTCAAGGACGACTCCCTGCTTCGGACTGTGTAAGCTATTCCGACGATGAGGGGCCCGTGCAAGCCTTAAGCCAAGATCAGTGACCTGGTGTGCCTCTCCAAACTGTGTGGCACTTTCCACAAGGCCTATCGTCACAACTGGTCTGNGCCAAGATCAGTGACCTGGTGTGCCTCTCCAAACTGTGTGGCACTTTCCACAAGGCCTATCGTCACAACTGGTCTGTGGAATTGTACAAGGTGGTTCGCATACGACATTGATACCCACACATGTATTACCTCGAGGACCTACGAAAGTTCCCCTTGTTTATTTGCTGGAAAAGGTGCTGTAATGGCATAACGGACATGTTTATATGAGGTTGCTCAGACACCGGAAGTGTGACTATTCCTGGGTCGTTGAGAAAGACATTTTGAAATATAACNGACACCGGAAGTGTGACTATTCCTGGGTCGTTGAGAAAGACATTTTGAAATATAACTTACTAATTTTATTTTTAAGTAATATTATGTACGTGTATTTTTGAAACAAACCCCGTTTTACCTTAATTGGCATTAATTTTATCCTTCCCCTTCTTTATAAGCAAATCTTGAAGGATTGGAGATAGTTATCTCTGTAAAAAAAAAGCTAACACTGCTCTTTACATGCAAACTAACTTAAACAATCTGACTCTGAGCAGGTGTGACAACGACTTCAAAGCACATGTTCAGTTACCTGATGCAGTGCAGGTGCATACCTCATGGTCATCCTACACCGTGCAGGTGCGAAATAACTTTGAAACACATACGCTTATATGTGTGCAGTTACCTGATACCATGCAGGTGCAGACCTGTGAAAATGCTAACATTGCACTACATCCACCCATTCCAGTTCATCCCCTTCCCCTCCTCCACAAAAGCCGAAACGAACATCTGCGGCCTTGACCTTGAATGCCATCGGTTATAACCTGATACTTCCAGGTTTATTCGCATGGGATGCTAAGTTCAAGGTCAGTTCACCTATACTTGGCTCGTGGTCGACAACATTCCCCCCTTCCTTTCCCCGCAGTGGCGTCTAGATGTAGGACTGTCATGACAGGTGCGTCTGTCTTGCGAGCCTGCCCGCGCANGCCAAGATCAGTGACCTGGTGTGCCTCTCCAAACTGTGTGGCACTTTCCACAAGGCCTATCGTCACAACTGGTCTGCGGAATTGTACAAGGTGGTTCGCATACGACATTGATACCCACACATGTATTACCTCGAGGACCTACGAAAGTTCCCCTTGTTTATTTGCTGGAAAAGGTGCTGTAATGGCATAACGGACATGTGTATATGAGGTTGCTCAGACACCGGAAGTGTGACTATTCCTGGGTCGTTGAGAAAGACATTTTGAAATATAAANGGGTCGTTGAGAAAGACATTTTGAAATATAAATTACTAATTTTATTTTTAAGTAATATTATGTACGTGTATTTTTGAAACAAACCCCGTTTTACCTTAATTGGCATTCATTTTATCCTTCCCCTTCTTTATAAGCAAATCTTGAAGGATTGGAGATAGTTATCTCTGTAAAAAAAAAACCTAAANGAGATAGTTATCTCTGTAAAAAAAAAGCTAACACTGCTCTTTACATGCAAACTAACTTAAACAATCTGACTCTGAGCAGGTGTGACAACGACTTCAAAGCACATGTTCAGTTACCTGATGCAGTGCAGGTGCATACCTCATGGCCATCCTACACCGTGCAGGTGCGAAATAACTTTGAAACACATACCCTTATATGTGTGCAGTTACCTGATACCATGCAGGTGCAGACCTGTGAAAATGCTAACATTGCACTACATCCTCCCATTCCAGTTCATCCCCTTCCCCTCCTCCACAAAAGCCGAAACGAACATCTGCGGCCTTGACCTTGAATACCATCGGTTATAACCTGATACTTCCAGGTTTATTCGCATGGGATGCTAAGTTCAAGGTCAGTTCACCTATACTTGGCTCGTGGTCGACAACATTTCCCCTTTCCTTTCCCCGCAGTGGCGTCTAGATGTAGGACTGTCATGACAGGTGCGTCTGTCTTGCGAGCCTGCCCGCGCATCCTGGCAATTTAATTTTCATAAAACGCAGAGCTGAATACTGCCTTTTTTTTAAATTAAATATATTTTTTTCGAAAACAAAAATGTTTTAATATTTGCATTATACTAAAAAAAACATTTTTAAAAAATATTTATGTATATTTTTCATTTACAAGACTATTACCAGTTAAAAGTGCAATTTGAACTTTTAGAAATCCGAGGAAGCAAGCCGAAATTATAGAAATAGGTTTTTTTTGTTACAGATTTTTGTGTGGGCAGGAGAGGGGATCAGGCAACATTACTCGAAAAAAAGTATTAAAAATGGCATTATGATTTGCAGCGATAAATATTAAAAATCCAAGGTGACGATCCGATACTTTTTAATTTTTTATTACAATCTTTTTTTATTAAACTAATTTCTAGGTTTATGGGTAGCTGGAATAATGGCCGTGGGTTGGTATTGGCGCGAGGGGAGATGAACTATGCATCTGGCAGCAACTGTGACGTCATGGCAGAAACTCTTACTTCTTACTCCTAAAATCCTGTGTACCCGAACTGACAAAAACATACTGCTATTATAACTTTCCAAACTTAATTATTTATTTCTTAGAATAATTTTACGAAGTATCTAGTTGATAGAACGGTTTTGCTATGGGTTTATTTCTGAGATACTGAAAACATGTGTACAATTATTTATTTTTTACAGTATATTCACGAAGTTTAGAATTAATAGGTCATCTAATTTTTTTTTCATATAAACTAGAATCCCCATTTCATTCTTTGAAGGGTTGAATTTTGAAAAATTCCTCCTTAGTGGATTCCTGCATTTTNATAAACTAGAATCCCCATTTCATTCTTTGAAGGGTTGAATTTTGAAAAATTCCTCCTTAGTGGATTCCTGCATTTTATAACGAATGTTTCCTCCAAATTTCATGTTTCTAGAACCAAAGTTGATGCTAGGCGTTGATATGTCAGTCAGTCAGTCTGCTGTTTTTCCTTTTATATAGATATCTATAGATGAAAGACGTTTTAAAATGTATATAAAAACTCTACGTAAAACATTAATTCTACCAAAAATAAGGTATTTTAAGGTGCACTGAACAAGAAAATAATATTATATAATCTTCTTAGAAACAACCTAACCAGTTACACTTGTGGTTATTTTACAAATGTTTGATTTGAAAAAGTGTGACGTAGCCGTGGATGGACTATAATATTCAGTTTCCGTTCGTTTCTGTTTTCTCTAAACATATTACGTTAGGATAAAATCTGGCGTGAAAATAACGTACCTCAAGACGTTTATTTATAGGCGCATGGGTCCGTGGCGAAGTTACTTTTAACTCGGTGGCTGAAGTATACGCAGTTTGCAGAAGAAAGAAGCAAAAATAAGGCTTCCAACAGAGTAAGTTACAGTTTGCTGGAAACCAAGTATTCTTGGGCTTCGCGTAGCTTCTCCCGCGATGCGGAGGCAGAAGAGAATGAAGGCGTGGCGGGAGGTGAAGTTCCCACGAACTTGGGCAAGATGGCGAGTAGTCGGCTCACGCACTTTCCGCGAAACGCGAGCCCACCTATGGGAAGGCCTGAGAGGAAGGACTTCCGTGGCAGAACTTCCCGGTGAGCCCGCAAGTTCCAGGACCTCGTTACGGCGTTGNAAGGCCTGAGAGGAAGGACTTCCGTGGCAGAACTTCCCGGTGAGCCCGCAAGTTCCAGGACCTCGTTACGGCGTTGTCTGTCATCCCCCGCACACGGAATAGGTACACGTAAGGAAATAAAATGATGTGGCGGGTTCCTTTGATGTTTGTATACCGATTCACTGAAGCTCTGGAATAATACTTGAGTCTGGTTAGCCATAAACTGTTCAAGTTAAAGTTAGAACTTTTGAAAGCCCTGCTTAAGATCTAATTGTATGCCCATTGTGAATTCTTCCACCATACCAACAATTAAGGTAACCATTGGCTTGATCATTTTATTCGTGCGTCGGTCTAGGACAACTGTAAAATGTTTAAAAAACCAAATATTTTTAAAATGTTTTATTATTTAACTTACATGCATTAAAAAAAGTTAAATAAAACATTTCAGTATTCGCAAATGTTTACTTAACTCTCGTAATTTAACTTTTACATATGGGACAGTTTTCTCTCCATCATTGCCAACTTTACTGAGCGCGTACCAAATATACGCAGGTAGGAGCAGTGACATTTTTCAAATGTTTATTTCAAAAGTGTTCACTTTACCGTGAACAGCCTTTACCTCGTGTTACGGACGGTTCCCAGAACGGCGTTCTGGAATGTTGCTGGCCGGTGACAAGAGAAAGTGAATACATTTTTGCTGCTCTTAACATCGTGAAGCGAGGTGAATATGGAGCAGCGCCGGAATGAAAGGGCGGGGAAACGGGAGATTCCCAAGAAAACCGGCCGAGCAGCGGCATCGTCCGGCACAATTCCCACATGCGAAAATCCGGGAGCGACCCCGCCGGCAATCAAACCCGGTTCGCCTAGGTGGAAGGCATGTAATATAACCACTACACCACCGCTGCCCCGCCAGTAACAAAATTTTGCTGACGTATACGGCTCGAGTTTACTGCATAAGCGGCCATTTCACCTCTGTATGCTTACCTACTCGTGAAATGAGTACGTATGAAAAGAAAAATATGCATCTCTTTGATGACGATTTGACAAATAAATGAACACTCAGGATCAGTAGAACCACTGCACATATCTTATAAATATTCCTTACTTTGAAATTATATTTTAAAAATATGTTACTTGTATACAATGAAGCTAGAGGTGAATTATGGAAATGTACTTACCTCTTTCTTACGCTCGATGTCACCCACAACGAAAAAATGCCACCACTTCCTTCTATCTCTTCACAATACATCCTGTGTTCTTCCGACTTTCTCCTTGCCCTTCCTTGCGGCTCTTTATAATATATACTGATATAAGCTTATCTATAAGCTTATATATATCACCTCCTCTATCATCCTCATGGACTTTGCAATGCAGTCTCGTTTTTAGCCTACTTTCTGAGGGAAAGAAAGGCTTATGAGATCACTTTCCTACCTGTGTGTTTGTTTCTGTGACTGGGTGACCAAACTCGGTACACATACAGTACTAAGTAAGGACACCTGGCTTTAACAATTTTCTACCACACTTACTTTAAAAATTACGGCCATTTTAATATTTAAGGCAATATGTCATATTTCGGAAACCATTCAAATTATTTTAACCAAATTTTGTATGCTAACAGAGCAAGTTGTAAGCATTAAATTAAGAAGTGAATATTATTGTTGGTAAGCCATTTTGGACGATAGCACCACATAAAAAAAAACTTTTATGTTTTATCTCGAGAACTACTGAACCTATTTTCGCCAAATTTGGCACGTAAGCAATACTATTACATGCCAGGTAAATATGAGTTATTAAACATTATTAGATACTTATTTTCAAAAGGTGGGCATATGAATGTTTTATGTTATTTGGTATAACTACCATACTATTTGACAAATTACAACCAAATTGTGCATGCTGACATTATCCATTATAAGCATCAAATAATCCAAAAACCAATCTTTTTTCTGTAATTTTTTAAGATAGCGCCTCATGAATTAATAAAGTTTTTGTGTAGTTTCTCGGGAAACAATTGACAGATTCCTAGAAAATTTGGCAATTAAGTAGTACTACCGCAGTTGATATGTGCAAATATGAGTAGAAGGAAATAGGGAAGTCTGAGGCAATGGGATCTGGGATTGGAGCTCCGACCGGTTCATAATCTGTCATTCCGTTCGAAAGGCGGTCATCGTGTCCACCATGTTGGATGTCAGTGACTTTGACCTCTTATCCTTGGTGACCCATGACCTTTTGCTCTGGTAACCTCTGTCATAAAATTTCAAAAAAAAAAAATATTTAAATTTCCCAAAAATCTAAAAAATCCCATATATCCAAATAATACAAAAAAATCTAAGAATTAAACATGAAGACAATAGAAGTGCTGAAGACGATGATGGCAATTTTCTCGATGCACTGACACACCCCTCGAACATATTTTCTGCAAGAAGCTAAGAATACTGGTTACCAATTTCTCGAATACACGAATGAACTTGCTGATAGAATNACTACCGCAGTTGATATGTGCAAATATGAGTAGAAGGAAATAGGGAAGTCTGAGGCAATGGGATCTGGGATTGGAGTTCCGACCGGTTCATAATCTGTCATTCCGTTCGAAAGGCGGTCATCGTGTCCACCATGTTGGATGTCAGTGACTTTGACCTCTTATCCTTGGTGACCCATGACCTTTTGCTCTGGTAACCTCTGTCATAAAATTTCAAAAAAAAATAAAATTTAAATTTCCCAAAAATCTAAAAAATCCCAAATATCCAAATAATACAAAAAAATCGAAGAATTAAACATGAAGACAATAGAAGTGCTGAAGACGATGATGGCAATTTTCTCGATGCACTGACACACCCCTCCAACATATTTTCTGCAAGAAGCTAAGAATACTGGTTACCAATTTCTCGAATACACGAATGAACTTGCTGATAGAATNCAACATATTTTCTGCAAGAAGCTAAGAATACTGGTTACCAATTTCTCGAATACACGAATGAACTTGCTGATAGAATCAAATATTTGATTGTCCTTTAAAAAAGCGGGGATCTCTCGCACAAAAGCGTGATATCTTCTATCGTTAGTAAACTGAAGAATCAGGGATATATTTCATTGTGATGAACGGCTTTATTTTGAAATTGTAATTACAAAATAATAAATTATTATAAAATAATTGTTTTTTCTTTATTTTTATGTGTCATATCCTTCTATCCCTTACAACTTTAAAGTGGTGCTATGAGCACTTGACATTAACGGAAATGTCTGCATATAGAATGACAATAAAGACTTTAGTATAAAAGTCCATGGACAGTTGACTGCATACAAAACATTAATTCTGTCAACATGTACAAATTTGACGACAGTTGGCGAACGAATGTAATTTCTATACATATAGGTGAGAAAAAAACCGAAGGATTTATCGAATTATCGATCAAAGGATTAAAATTGGTCGAAGGATTGGGATTAATCCAAGGATTGGGATTGCGGAGCGGATTGTGGAGCAGATTGTGGAGTATGTGGAGCATGTGGTGTGTTGTGGAGCGATTGTGGAGCGTATTACGAAGGATTGTTGTGGATTGATGTGGATTGATCTGTGAATTGGGATTGATGGAAGGATTAGGATTGATCCAAGGATTGGAATTGTGGAGCATGTGGAGCGATTTTGGAGGGATTGTGGAGCAGATTGCGATGGATTAATGTGGATTTGTCGGTGGATTGGTGTGGATTGGTGTGTGGATTGGTGTGGATTGGTATTTGGATTGGTGTGTGGATAGTTGTGGATTGGTGTTGATAAGTGTGTGGATTGGAGTGAATTGGCTTGGATTAGTGTGTGGATTTTGGTGTTGATTGCAGTACTGATTGATAGAAATATTGCGAGATTGATCGAAATACTAATAAAAATAAGTCTCAAATATTTTTTTTATTTTTTAAATATTCTTTTTGGAATTTTTTTGGAATTTATAAAAGTTTTTAGAATTTATTTTTGGATGAAAGGTTGTCCAAAGTATTGGGCACGACGTCAAAGTCACAGATGTGAGGTCAAGATGAAGTTCATCCGGATCTAACATGTTGGTCGCAGTCATCAGTGCCACCTAGATGTTGAAAATGAAAGCAAATGATAAATGAAATAATCAATATTCGAGTGCATTCGACAGAATAACCAAAAATGAGTGTGTTGGGGAGGGGCATGTCAACACAGTGTGATTTATTGAGGGGGGGTCAGTCATCTACTGGACATGGTGTGTTGTGGGGGACCGCTGGAAATGTAAGTTTTTAAAAATAAATATTTAAAAATGTCTTATATTTAGTTTATTTTTTATAAATTCTTATGACATCGTTGGGATTTTTGACGAATTTTTGGGCAAGGTCAACGGTCACTTTGGTCAATGTCACCTGGTCATTAATTTAATATGCTCGCTAACTTTAACAAATTTATTAAATTTTTACAATTTTTCTCAAGTTTTTATCTTCAGGGTTAACCTAGGTCATGGTTATAGGGTCAAGGTCATGGGTCAAGTTCACTTGGGTAACGTCATAACATGGTGGCTGGTCGGTTCCAGTCTCGCGTCCTCACTAAACTCAACCATTTAAAATTAAAACTTTACAATTTTTAAAAGCAAATGTTTTAATAATTTATTATTAATGTATGTTTTTTTTTTTNTAATATATGTTTTTTTTTTTATTTTTGGAGATTTTCGGGAAATTTTTTTGTTATTAGTTGGATTTGTTGGATTTTTAATTTTTTTTATTTTCTAGGATGGTTTGCCTAGCGGGCTTTTAGCTTAAAATAGTTAGCTCAAAAAACATTCGTACTAAAAAGAACCCTTTTCTTAAACTCTTCAAGCTTAATACATTTCGTCTAACAGATATTTAGTATATAATTGATCGACCAAGTAGGAGTTTGGCTTAGAGGATGTAGCGACTGAAAGGGATTTAGCTTAAAACTATTTAGAACGGCAAGTATTTAACCCAACATAAACTTTGTTTATAAGCATTTAGCCTGAGAAGCATCGTGCCTAACACTCATTATACCGTAATGGTACTTAAAATATGTTTAAGGTTAAACGGTAGTTATCCCAAGAGTGAAACATGTATCTAATATTGTCTTCTGCGCGTCAGTGTTTGAGCTGCGTCCAGACTTTCTTGTCCGACGCTTTGACAGTCACTACGGTTGCCATCTTCGCAAATACCGATTGCCTGACAACCTAAGGACAGCCTTACATAATCTGGCCCCTGGGGAGATTGTGAAGATGGCAACTGTAATAACTACCGAATGATCGGATGAAAAATCCTGGACGCAGTTCAAACCTAGAAGCCTAGGAGAAGATTGCAACAACTGCCAAAAAGCCTACGGTCTGTGTTTAAAATTGGACCGTAGTTTATGAGGTACGCCCTGGATAACTTTGANAACAACTGCCAAAAAGCCTACGGTCTGTGTTTAAAATTGGACCGTAGTTTATGAGGTACGCCCTGGATAACTTTGAATCAGTAACGTACTTTCAGAACCCGTTGAACAGAATATTCCTCAAATGTTTAATGTATTTTTTGTATAAGTTAGTAATTTCAATTTTATTTTTGTAATAAATATTTTGACGCAAAAAAAATAAAGCAAAGATAAACTTTCCAGTCATTGATAAACACATCAATCTGGGCGTTCCAGCCGTAGAGAAAATGCGGGATAGAGAGCGCATCAAGAACTGTACTTGTTCCAACATTGGATTACTTTCCTGCGAGTAGCACTGTCAAAAACTACGTGGGTAGCAACTGAGGCTAGAAAACTGTTTTGTAAGGGAGCACTTTGAAGCGTTTTCAAAATTCCTTTAGCCTAGTTGTAATGCAAACAGAAAATACTTCAGTGAAACAAAATACTTTAATCTCATGAAAGGACGAGTATTTGAAAAACTAAATCTTACACTTTCATTACTATTGACGACGTGATTTTGACAGTTTTATTGGCGCTGTGTGCGTCACCGTTAGCACAGGCGCAGATGGCGAAATTCGGTCTACCTCATCTTTATTCAATGGTTCCAACGAGCATTTTTGTCTGTGACTGTTATTGTATCATTATAACACACTCCCAGATGTCAAAGTTGTAAAAAATATGTTTCTTGCTTGATGTTACAATATTGTATACAATGTATATGGTATAACACTAAAAGAATGTCTAAAACAACGAATATAAACTCTGGTGTGCAAGAACCGTGTACTAATGTTGAGTGAATGCTAAGTCTACGTTGGACTCTTAGATACAAAATCCCATGGCAGGTCAAGTTGAGCATTTGGGCCAAGAAAAAAAAATTAGGACGGTTTTCGAGATTTTTCAAATAACCAATAATGAGACATATTTCGGGCAAAGATGAAAGAAAGTGTGACATCACGAAACACTGCTCTATATTAGGTGGGTGTTGACGTAGTAAGTGTTCCGTTACCAGGCATTGGTCAGAGAAATCACATATGATGCATGGCAGCCTCAGCTGTTAAACACTTCTTGTATAATTATTGGAATACAAATTGTGAAAAAAATTATGGGAAAAAGGGATAGTTACAAACTCCAAACCCACCCCCTCACTAGCTACGCCCCTTCCTGTTATGATTAGGAGTGTTCTGCCTCAAAGGCAGAGACTATACACTTTGTTTTTTCGCAGTAAAAAAATTCGGTCCTGAGCTAGGGAAGAATTTTCCCAAGCGTCAAAAAAACCTGACCCTGTCGAGATTAGACTCAGGACCTCGGCTCTCGGCCATTTAACAAACAACCGGAGGTCTCAAACATAGCTGCCTTTATGGAAATGTTGATTAGAACAGACGTGTATGCGGAATTTCATAAGTTAGGTCGAATATTACTCCACCGTTTTATTTTATTTGTTGATAAACGTTTTTAAACTTTCAGTTTCTCGTAGCTTAAGAGGCGAGGAATTACTGATTTTCATCTTGTAATGAAAGATTGCTGCAACAACAACGCGAGTGTGTCTGGCGGGTTACATGCTTTCAAAGGAAATAAACCAGTGCTTCCTGTAGAGTCGAAGTATTCCAAAAGTTTCTGTACATTCAAATGTATATCGGTCACCTAAAATTTAAGCACTCTTAACCTCCGAAGAAATTTAAAAAAAATGTGTTATTGGTAAATTCTAATTACATAATCACGTAAAATTTCTATAAGTCATTTCCGATCAAATTGAATGTGAGGTGCCTCTACTGATTTGGTAATTTCCGGTCAGGTACAGTCATATCAGATAACTTCTGTCCCTATATTACTGCAAAGTTATGTTCGGGTTTAATTTCATGAGATGCATTCCGGTCAGATGATATAAAATCAGTTTAATTCCTAACGCACGTTTTTTTTTAAGTCAAAATGTTTTTTACCATATTTTTTTGAAAGTGTGTTTGGACAAGTTTAGGTCAGTTTGATTGCTTCTAGCCTATAAACAAGTAGTGTTACCTCGAGACATTAGTTGCAGTGATATTCTTGGCGCTGAAGTGTATAGATAGAGAGTTAAAACATAAATGATCGGGTGATCTAAAATGTGACGGTTATTATTTACACTATCACGTTTATATTACCAATGCATTATTAATATGACGTAAAATAAATTCTGTAAACTTATTAGGATAAAGGAATTTTTTTTTTTTTGTGCTAACAATTCTTTTTGGTGATTAATGAACGAAATTTGGTGATTTCATAGTTTAGATTTTTAAGNCCTCTACTGAGTTGGTAATTTCCGGTCAGGTACAGTCATATCAGATAACTTCTGTCCCTATATTACTGCAAAGTTAAGTTCGGGTTTCATTTCATGAGATGCATTCCGGTCAGATGATATAAAATCAGTTTAATTCCTAACGCACGTTTTTTTTTTTAAGTCAAAATGTTTTTTACCATATTTTTTTGAAAGTGTGTTTGGACAAGTTTAGGTCAGTTTGATTGCTTCTAGCCTATAAACAAGTAGTGTTACCTCGAGACATTAGTTGCAGTGATATTCTTGGCGCTGAAGTGTATAGATAGAGAGTTAAAACATAAATGATCGGGTGATCTAAAATGTGACGGTTATTATTTACACTATCACGTTTACATTACCAATGCATTATTAATATGACGTAAAATAAATTCTGTAAACTTATTAGGATAAAGGAATTTATTTTTTTTTGTGCTAACAATTCTTTTTGGTGATTAATGAACGAAATTTGGTGATTTCATAGTTTAGATTTTTAAGNATTTTTTTTTGTGCTAACAATTCTTTTTGGTGATTAATGAACGAAATTTGGTGATTTCATAGTTTAGATTTTTAAGATCACTAATGTAAAAGAGTTTTGTTGCATATTATCAAGCCTCAAAGTTTGTTTCAAATATCCGTTAAGAGCTTAAGTATAAGCTCTTGATTGTTAACACTGGGGCATTAAGAGTATAATAGGACTTCCAGTTTAGTTTTTTAATTATTACAACTTCATTAAACTTAGTCCTATACAACAGTCTTCACCTTACAATTTTATACGTCTTGGTATTTTGAAGGTGCTGCCATTTTTTAAGAGTGCGTCAGGCATAAAGCACGATAATCGCAGCCTTCAGGTGTATAGACGCAAACACAGAAAACAAAAAAAAAATACGAGCCTTCAGAACTGTTTTTGCCAACATTATAGGTAAAAATGTTGCCAAAGTAACACAACATCCTGCACCCAAAACTAAGCTTACAACATTTTGGCGTCAGAAATCGTTCACCATAAATTCGTCACTAGGGAATAATATTTTGTAACGAAGTTGGCAGAAACTGCAAAGTATGATTGCTATTTTTTATTTTTCTATTTTGGCTTCTAAAATCTGTAGACTACGATTATCCTGTTTGTCATCAGTTTTTATTCCCCACGTTGTTAATTACAGTCATGCAAAAACTAACAAACCGAAAAAAGTTATAATTTTCTTTGATTGAACGAGAAAGGGTGTCACTGTGGTAACACACTGGACTGGCGTTGGGGAGGATTTGTGTTCGACTCCAGGTGCAACCACCATGATACTGTTTTTTCCCATGGTTTTCTTGTATCACTCAAAGTGAATACAGCAATGGTTCCTTGGTAGAGATCATGGTCTCCTCCTTCCCTGCAATTTTGATTATTACAGCAACTGGTTTCGCTCCTAATGAGATGGGCTAATATTGTAAGGCATGCTGCAAAGGGTATCCTGGCGATGTTTAAATATCTCTATCGCCTCATTTTCAATGTTAATGAGGTCCCAAAATAACTTATTCTCCGTTTATGGTTCAGGCCCCATTCGTAGGGCTTGGATGAATTCTGACGGTAATACATATTTTTTAATGAGTGCAGATTTTTATAAAGTGTTTACTGGTGTCTTGGGCTACTCGAGGTTTGATTTGTTATGTTAAGTTATGTCATATTAGGTTAATTTACGATAAGTTACGTCAACCTGACCGATGAAGAACATTACAAATTTTCATACACTCTGTGGAAAACAACTCATAATTTTTACCGTCTTTCTTTCTTACAGTGTTACTATATTTACTTGGGTGATTTCAAATTACTTCGGATGTTATTTATATGTATATATATATATATATATATATATATATATATATATTGTGAATCACTATTTTTCAGGCTTTTGCAAGGGCTTAAATTTATGTAGAATACATTATCTCTACTCCTAAGTGCTTCAAATAGAAGCCAGAACCTCTTCATAATATTAAGTCAAGTTTACTATCTAGCTATAGTTATGTTTATCTATACGAGACGATAAGCCACCTATAACAAAAATAAACTGTAGTAATTTTTTTTTTCATAACAATAGAATAGTATATAGGCCTATTCGCCTTTTTGGTAAACCTAACCAATCGACGAAGCCACCCCTCGACCGGCAAAAGGAAATCGAGGTGGTGAAAATCGTGCACCTCTCGGGGTTGTCGAGACTCTTCAGCTGCACTCGACGGGATTCATTTCATAACACTCGAAATTTTTACGGGGGAGGGGGGAAGGGTGATTCACCGTGCGGGGCCAACTCCCCGCGGATTACACCGTCCGCATAAAGGGGTGAAGGGAGAGAACTAGGAGAAATGGCCGCAGAGGGGGTGGGAGAAGGTGTAGTAGGTGTAGGAGGGATTCTGCCAAACCCTCCGATGACCTGGTTTGTAAGGCGAGACGTGCGCCGATGGACCCCCTCGTCGCCTTTCCCCCTTCGTCAGAAACCCTTCTGTGCGTGGGTGAGTCGCGCTTCTCTATGTTTCTCTCCCGCTCGCTCTCTCCGGGCAGTTGCCTGGCAACGGCTTGGTCCAAAATCCTCGGCCACCAACTCGCCACCGCCCTTTCTCCTCCTATTCTTGATGGATCTCTCTGTCTTCTTCAAGCAACTGTCTTCTACTGTGTATCTCTCTCTCTCTCTCTCTCTCTCTCTCTCTCCCCCTGCGCCTCTACGCAGTTCTGACAGCGTTGTTCAACGAGGCAACTGAGCGGTCACAATTTCCGCCACCGCTGCTCACTGCAAAATGTTTCCATTTCCATGTCGGGTATTTCTTTGATAATTTTTCCTCGTGTAGCCACATGAGAAATTAAAATTTTTTGTCAACAGAATGTTATTACACTTTGTTTGCTAGCCGTTTCAGACACTAAAACATTTTTCCGTATTATAAATGATAAGTTATGGCTGCTGAATAATAATTCAATTCCAATAGTAAAATTTTATTTTTGTTAGCACAATTAGCTCAGAAAAATTACAATCNTCTGCTGAATAATAATTCAATTCCAATAGTAAAATTTTATTTTTGTTAGCACAATTAGCTCAGAAAAATTACAATCGTGATTCTCAGATCTTCTTCTCATACATTTTTTTCAAATTGGATATTAATCATATATGGGCAGTGTTGTGGTTTTGTTATTTTCCGTTGATGCTTTAAAAAATTTAGAGATTGTACTAAAAGCTATTTTGAGGGCAGTGTATATAAATATGGGGAACCGTCTAGTGTGCTTATTTACATAATAATACAAACTAGAAACGTATAAAAAATAATTAGTTAATAGTCGTAGCTAACAGCGAATACAACTAACTATTGCATTATTTATAATGGGTAATTCATAGGGACAGAGTTTATTTATACATCATCATTGCCACGAGCAATAATTTTTAAGATTTGTTTATGACACTGGTTGATGATCGACGCCGAAGCACGATTGTCACGTGCGGAAATCTTGCCACGATTGCCATGATTCACCAGCCACCCGGTAGTAAAAATGCTGATGAACGTTTAGCACTGCCAGGCAATGTAAACTACCCGTATTTGTAGACTGTCCGTATTTTATTGAGCATATTTGAGAGCATGATTATGTCCAGATTGTCGTCGTGTAACCTTACGCTATAAGTAAAACTTATCATACCATGTTGGCTTGGGCCACAAGATGGCACCCAGACCCGACCACTAGGCAGGGTATTGGGCTACTAAGCGCTTATAGTCAATTGACGGTTTCTTCACACTTTTTTTAATCAAATCTTGGAAAAATCACCCATGTATGACATGCTTAGTTATTTCCTTAGAATGCTATTTTACCAAGCGTTTCATGCATTTTTAACGTAAAAGTATCTCAATTTTTTATTAAATTAAAGATTTAGGTATACATTATTTATAAATTACAATATTTCATGTATGAATAAAAGCAGTGATAATNTTTATTAAATTAAAGATTTAGGTATACATTATTTATAAATTACAATATTTCATGTATGAATAAAAGCAGTGATAATGCATGTGTTGGTAGCGCCTAGTAAGAAATAGTTCGCACGCAAAATTGTATCACTACCGAGTGCGCACGAATTCGGTGCGTTGTCCTTTGGTGTAATTTCCTAGACATCGTTCTGCTTAGTTTTCACAATGCAGAGGAATATCTTGGAAGCAGAACTTTAGCAGGGCTTCATAAAAGTGTGAAGTAACCGTGAATGGATACTAGTTCATTGAGATCCTAAGCCAGTATATAAAGCGAATTGTTTGGCCACGACCGATGTGAAACCCACAATGGGAACTGAAGTAGAAGCCCGGGACGATAGGTAGTCCCCGCCAAAGGTTCTCTCTGATGATCGATCCATTGAGGTTGGACTTGCGCTGGTAGCGGTTGAAACTCCGAATGCTGCGAGGAGACCGTATGGCTTCCCCGCCCATTGGTGGGTCGACGCAGTGAGTGGAAAAATAGCCACGGTGCTGTCCTGGGCAGGCGGTAGAGGTGGGGATAAACAAGCTTCGCAGGCGGGATTACCTAAGAATATTCCACGAGGGTTGTCTGTGAGGAGACGATGATTGTACGTCCTTAATACTGTAATTAAATATTACTTTAATTAAAATGGCCCTTAAATTAGACACAGGAGTTTGAACATTAGTTGTGCTTAATCTTAACTATTTTTCTTGGAGAATAGCCCAATTTTTAAATGATTGTTTTCAGTATTATTTTTATTTCATGTTTACTGAAGTAATCGAAAATAATAAACAAAATAAAATAATGCAACTTCAAATTATATTTGTTAATAAATTTGCAAGGGATATAAATGACTACTAGTGAACAGTCTTAATTTTAAAGCAATTTTTTTGGCAAAAATGGTTTATTATTACATTATTTTTACTTAATGTCCCATAAACATATTAGGATTCTATAGAGAGTCGGTTGACTTCAGTAACTATAAGAAAAACCCAAATGAACATTATTAATACAAAACTTCTCAGACAACAGTGTGGCAATCATACGAAATTAATTTAAGTCAAAACATATTTTACGTAAATTTATATTAGTCGGGATCTGGGATCGGAAATTTAATCTACATTTGTGTGGTAAGTCACAAACTACTTAGACCTAACTAGTACATAAGTATCACACAACATGTCACGTATTTTCTCTTGAAAATTATTTGATATATATACATATATATACCGAGCGATGTATTGCTGTGGTAAACCAATCGACTCTCATTCGAAAGGACCCGGTTTCGATGTCCGGTCATCTTAATTTCGGTTTTCTGAAATAATTCTATGCGAATGATGGGATGGTTCGTTAGTACAGTCCCTGGTCGATTCCTTCCCAGTTTTCAATTAAAAGTGTTGACCTACTCTCGGAGGGACTCAAAACGGCCAATAATAAATAAATAATAATAGTAAATAAATGTTTACGCGCAAAAATTACTCCTAATTGTGTTTTCTGTTTTCCAAATTTTTATTAATCAATCTTTTCCACTAACTGCGCATATTTCAACGTAAAAATTTACTGTAACATTTACAATAATTTCAGCAGCGATTACCGACGAGAATGACAAGTGTAATCCTATGTCATAATTAACGTCCTATTAAAAGCGCAGTTTCTTATCAGTTGCAACTCTGTTCGGTTTTTGCGTATGTTTCATACATATTTAAACAATAACTTGCTAATAGTAACTTCAAGGAAAATAACATTTTGACGTGTATAACAAATTCACAGAGTTTCCGATTTAACCAATATAACTGTGTAACTCACTAGGGGGGAAAAATATTATTATTCTGCCTAATTTGGGAGTGTTAACAAGTACCGTAAGTCATATGTTATCTATTAGGTTAATCGTAGTTAAAACACTATTTATTAGGTTGGAAGTTAAGCCGTCATTCATAATGTGAACATTTCCAAGGCTATGCTTATTTGTTCACTAGTAACATTAAACTACATTAGTTATTTTCATGCTGGAAAAATCTGTAGGATCATCCAAGAATGATATACCTGTTCCGATTCTTATCCAAAACATATGAACCAGAAACACTCCAATTTTTTATAAAAATTAAGCTTGATTTCGCCAGAAAATTGTATTCTTTGGTACCTTAAAATTTTTAAAGAAAAATGCCAATAAAATGGAAAATTATTTATTTTTAAATTATTATTTTTGCAATTTCTACAACACTACTGCCCTGAACAATAATCTTCGTCAGACTTGAACCTCCAAAATAATTCCAACAGTGACGAACGTTATTTAATTGAATTTCTCACCAGTGTCATGTTTCAGCACCATATTTTTTGAAGTTTTCAGTTGCATAGCAAATTGTTAAATATTATTTTTGATGAATTAGTTTTATGTTGGGATATTGCATACCTGTTGAGAGCGATTTGTCCTGCTCTTAACGCGGTCTTAAGAGTTGCACACCCGCAATAAGTTTGATATTATAATCATAATTGCCCTCTCCTCATTCTTTTTATAGTTTAAATTGTTCGTGCATAGTTTACTGACCCGCGCCTTTTTACCTTTAATGGTCTCTTTTTTTATGTTAGGGGAATCAGAATACCTTGAACTTGCAGATAAGTTAACGTGCTTGTGTATATTGTTCATGACGTCTCGTCAACATGAATTTCTCTTGCATTGTGTTGCCCGTGTGTACATGGGGTAGGTTTTGTTTAGGGTAACTTCTACTCAGGTTGGGAAAATCAATGTTAAAAGTTTGGTAACCAAAAATGTTCGCCATTAGGTAAGCGCTAGTGTCGCATGTGTACCAGATTTTTCTCTATTTTCTACATTAAAAATCAGGATAAATGCAATCAAAATAAATCAAATACAAAATAACTTCGTAGCTACATAAAATATTTCTCTTTTATTACTCACGTAGGTCAAAATTTTATTTTAAAATGACCTCTTTGGAACGCTGCATGCCTAGCGGTGGAAATTTTCCCTGTGCCAAACTCTCCCATAAGAAAATTCGTTTTATTCCTAACATGAGTATAATTAACCTTATTTTGTTTTTAGTTTTCCGAAATTCTTCTTTGTAAACTGTTAAATACCACGATCATCTGCAAACGCCAAGTAAAATTTATTTCAGGCCCTCACGGTTGCTGTATCTGAGGTTTACTTTTTGAGTCCTGGTGAATCTTATAAAACACAATAGCCGTTGCGTCAGACGAGAAAAATGCTTGTCCAATGATTATTGCTTCAAAATGCGCATTTATTTAAGTCTTTAATATTATTTCTTTAGGGACCAAACTTACCAACTCGCTCGACAAAATAATTAATTAGGAAAAGTTAATATAGACAACTGGTTTCAACAGTATTTCGATTCTGTGGTATGTCATCAGACAAATAAAATATTTCACGAGACAAAATCTAAGTTAACCACTCANAACAGTATTTCGATTCTGTGGTATGTCATCAGACAAATAAAATATTTCACGAGACAAAATCTAAGTTAACCACTCAGAAGTCAACATCTCTTCGACCTGAGACTTAATTTACTCGCTGAAGAAAAACTACTCACAAACCAGAGTTGTAGTCTCACCCATAAAAACAGGAATATCTCTGGCTTCATAGATGGCAAGATGCTGGTGTATAAGATGCATCAAAGATTTACCCTCCATTTCAATATCTTTAGGCATAAAGTATATTCTTGCTTGTAACAACTCAATCAGTCTGAAAAAATATATATCACAAACTACACAACTATTCACGAACGCAGAGTAAGTAAATAGCGCATGCCTAAAGAGATTTGCTCGCCTTCATTGAAAAGATATTTTTGAGAAAGAATTGTATTTACCTTTGCGTAAGCGAACGAAGAGCTGTGCGTGAACTAAAGAAATTAGATTAATTACAATGCAAGTGTTACAGTATTTTTCAGTGCCTTCGAATTTAAATTATTTTGCTATTTGGATTTTTCTTTCTTTTCTTTTCGATGATGAGACATTACAGCAAAATAAAAAATTATTAAGGAAAAAATTACGTTTCGTTGTTTTTACTTGTTTTATTGGTCAGTTTTTAGAAACCATGGATATTTTCTTTTTCTGCGTACACTATATCCCCCACCCACAAGTAAAAATTAATATTAATTATTGGACATAATGACTATAACATCNTTTTTCTGCGTACACTATATCCCCCACCCACAAGTAAAAATTAATATTAATTATTGGACATAATGACTATAACATCCCTTAGAATATGTAACCTTGGCAATATTACAAAAGTACATTTATAAATGCTATCTCGGTACTTAGTTTAAGTTCTGTTACACAAAAAAGTTTTTTTTGGCAGCTAACAGTTTAAATAATAAAAGTTTTTACTAGCGGTCAACATTACTTAAGTTGAACCAATCAGNTTTTTTTTGGCAGCTAACAGTTTAAATAATAAAAGTTTTTACTAGCGGTCAACATTACTTAAGTTGAACCAATCAGTGGAAAAGTAATTTGCTGGCAAAGGTATATTTTTATAGTTCAGTTTAAGTTCAAACAGAATAGTAATAACATTTTATGTCACAGTATGTACAGTTGCTTCGCTATTAAGTTCTTTAATGTTGTTTCATTTAAGATTGTTCTTATTTCACAGTAATTCATCCTTCAGATATCTGAACACTCGAATGTGATCACAATACCACAAATAAACTTATATTTAATTAAAAGTGTTGAAGNATCCTTCAGATATCTGAACACTCGAATGTGATCACAATACCACAAATAAACTTATATTTAATTAAAAGTGTTGAAGAGAGTATGATTTTATTTGTGTTTTGATTTCTTCGGTTTTTCACATTTGTGACAGTATGTTTAAATGATAAATAGGGAACTACAAACTTCAACTTCATGCCTGAAAATACTGCTGGGTAGTTTTTATTTTATGGTCACTCTGTGATACATATGTGTGTGTGTGTGAGAGAGAGAGAGAGTTGTGTGTGTATAGACGCGATTAGGAGGCCGCGAGACACTGGAAGTTNTTTATTAAATTAAAGATTTAGGTATACATTATTTATAAATTACAATATTTCATGTATGAATAAAAGCAGTGATAATACATGTGTTGGTAGCGCCTAGTAAGAAATAGTTCGCACGCAAAATTGTATCACTACCGAGTGCGCACGAATTCGGTGCGTTGTCCTTTGGTGTAATTTCCTAGACATCGTTCTGCTTAGTTTTCACAAGGCAGAGGAATATCTTGGAAGCAGAACTTTAGCAGGGCTTCATAAAAGTGTGAAGTAACCGTGAATGGATACTAGTNTGCAGAGGAATATCTTGGAAGCAGAACTTTAGCAGGGCTTCATAAAAGTGTGAAGTAACCGTGAATGGATACTAGTTCATTGAGATCCTAAGCCAGTATATAAAGCGAATTGTTTGGCCACGACCGATGTGAAACCCACAATGGGAACTGAAGTAGAAGCCCGGGACGATAGGTAGTCCCCGCCAAAGGTTCTCTCTGATGATCGATCCATTGAGGTTGGACTTGCGCTGGTAGCGGTTGAAACTCCGAATGCTGCGAGGAGACCGTATGGCTTCCCCGCCCATTGGTGGGTCGACGCAGTGAGTGGAAAAATAGCCACGGTGCTGTCCTGGGCAGGCGGTAGAGGTGGGGATAAACAAGCTTCGCAGGCGGGATTACCTAAGAATATTCCACGAGGGTTGTCTGTGAGGAGACGATGATTGTACGTCCTTAATACTGTAATTAAATATTACTTTAATTAAAATGGCCCTTAAATTAGACACAGGAGTTTGAACATTAGTTGTGCTTAATCTTAACTATTTTTCTTGGAGAAGAGCCCAATTTTTAAATGATTGTTTTCAGTATTATTTTTATTTCATGTTTACTGAAGTAATCGAAAATAATAAACAAAATAAAATAATGCAACTTCAAATTATATTTGTTAATAAANTTTCATGTTTACTGAAGTAATCGAAAATAATAAACAAAATAAAATAATGCAACTTCAAATTATATTTGTTAATAAAATTGCAAGGGATATAAATGACTACTAGCGAACAGTCTTAATTTTTAGGCAATTTTTTTGACAAAAATGGTTTATTATTACATTATTTTTACTTAATGTTCCATAAACATATTAGGATTCTATAGAGAGTCGGCTGACTTCAGTAACTATAAGAAAAACCCAAATGAACATTATTAATACAAAACTTCTCAGACAACAGTGTGGCAATCATACGAAATTAATTTAAGTCAAAACATATTTTACGTAAATTTATATTAGTCGGGATCTGGGATCGGAAATTTAATCTACGTTTGTGTGGTAAGTCACAAACTACTTAGACCTAACTAGTACATAAGTATCACACAACATGTCACGTATTTTCTCTTGAAAATTATTTGATATATATACATATATATACCGAGCGATGTATTGCTGTGGTAAACCAATCGACTCTCATTCGAAAGGACCCGGTTTCGATGTCCGGTCATCTTAATTTCGGTTTTCTGAAATAATTCTATGCGAATGATGGGATGGTTCGTTAGTACAGTCCCTGGTCGATTCCTTCCCAGTTTTCAATTAAAAGTGTTGACCTACNATGGGATGGTTCGTTAGTACAGTCCCTGGTCGATTCCTTCCCAGTTTTCAATTAAAAGTGTTGACCTACGCTCGTAGGGACTCAAAACGGCCAATAATAAATCAATAATAATAGTAAATAAATGTTTACGCGCAAAAATTACTCCTAATTGTGTTTTCTGTTTTCCAAATTTTTATTAATCAATCTTTTCCACTAACTGCGCATATTTCAACGTAAAAATTTACTGTAACATTTACAATAATTTCCGCAGCGATTACCGACGAGAATGACAAGTGTAATCCTATGTCATAATTAACGTCCTATTAAAAGCGCAGTTTCTTANCGCAGCGATTACCGACGAGAATGACAAGTGTAATCCTATGTCATAATTAACGTCCTATTAAAAGCGCAGTTTCTTATCAGTTGCAACTCTGTTCGGTTTTTGCGTATGTTTCATACATATTTAAACAATAACTTGCTAATAGTAACTTCAAGGAAAATAACATTTTGACGTGTATAACAAATTCACAGAGTTTCCGATTTAACCAATATAACTGTGTAACTCACTAGGGGGGAAAAATATTATTATTCTGCCTAATTTGGGAGTGTTAACAAGTACCGTAAGTCATATGTTATCTATTAGGTTAATCGTAGTTAAAACACTATTTATTAGGTTGGAAGTTAAGCCGTCATTCATAATGTGAACATTTCCAAGGCTATGCTTATTTGTTCACTAGTAACATTAAACTACATTAGTTATTTTCATGCTGGAAAAATCTGTAGGATCATCCAAGAATGATATACCTGTTCCGATTCTTATCCAAAACATATGAACCAGAAACACTCCAATTTTTTATAAAAATTAAGCTTGATTTCGCCAGAAAATTGTATTCTTTGGTACCTTAAAATTTTTAAAGAAAAATGCCAATAAAATGGAAAATTATTTATTTTTAAATTATTATTTTTGCAATTTCTACAACACTACTGCCCTGAACAATAATCTTCGTCAGACTTGAACCTCCAAAATAATTCCAACAGTGACGAACGTTATTTAATTGAATTTCTCACCAGTGTCATGTTTCAGCACCATATTTTTTGAAGTTTTCAGTTGCATAGCAAATTGTTAAATATTATTTTTGATGAATTAGTTTTATGTTGGGATATTGCATACCTGTTGAGAGCGATTTGTCCTGCTCTTAACGCGGTCTTAAGAGTTGCACACCCGCAATAAGTTTNGATATTGCATACCTGTTGAGAGCGATTTGTCCTGCTCTTAACGCGGTCTTAAGAGTTGCACACCCGCAATAAGTTTTATATTATAATCATAATTGCCCTCTCCTCATTCTTTTTATAGTTTAAATTGTTCGTGCATAGTTTACTGACCCGCGCCTTTTTACCTTTAATGGTCTCTTTTTTTATGATAGGGGAATCAGAATACCTTGAACTTGCAGATAAATTAACGTGCTTGTGTATATTGTTTATGACTTCTCGTCAACATTAATTTCTCTTGCATTGTGTTGCCCGTGTGTACATGGGGTAGGTTTTGTTTAGGGTAACTTCTACTCAGGTTGGGAAAATCAATGTTAAAAGTTTGGTAACCAAAAATGTTCGCCATTAGGTAAGCGCTAGTG
This sequence comes from Clitarchus hookeri, assembly GCA_002778355.1. Classification (NCBI taxonomy): domain Eukaryota; kingdom Metazoa; phylum Arthropoda; class Insecta; order Phasmatodea; family Phasmatidae; genus Clitarchus; species Clitarchus hookeri. The sequence continues at coordinate 403,206 of NQII01000312.1, read as the reverse complement.
TCGCATGTGTACCAGATTTTTCTCTATTTTCTACATTAAAAATCAGGATAAATGCAATAAAAATAAATCAAATACAAAATAACTTCGTAGCTACATAAAATATTTCTCTTTTATTACTCACGTAGGTCAAACTTTTATTTTAAAATGACCTCTTTGGAACGCTGCGTGCTAGCGGTGGAAATTTTCCCTGTGCCAAACTCTCCCATAAGAAAATTCGTTTTATTCCTAACATGAGTATAATTAACCTTAGTTTGTTTTTAGTTTTCCGAAATTCTTCTTTGTAAACTGTTAAATACCACGATCATCTGCAAACGCCAAGTAAAATTTATTTCAGGCCCTCACGGTTGCTGTATCTGAGGTTTACTTTTTGAGTCCTGGTGAATCTTATAAAACACAATAGCCGTTGCGTCAGACGAGAAAAATGCTTGTCCAATGATTATTGCTTCAAAATGCGCATTTATTTAAGTCTTTAATATTATTTCTTTAGGGACCAAACTCACCAACTCGCTCGACAAAATAATTAATTAGGAAAAGTTAATATAGACAACTGGTTTCAACAGTATTTCGATTCTGTGGTATGTCATCAGACAAATAAAATATTTCACGAGACAAAATCTAAGTTAACCACTCAGAAGTCAACATCTCTTCGACCTGAGACTTAATTTACTCGCTGAAGAAAAACTACTCACAAACCAGAGTTGTAGTCTCACCCATAAAAACAGGAATATCTCTGGCTTCATAGATGGCAAGATGCTGGTGTATAAGATGCATCAAAGATTTACCCTCCATTTCAATATCTTTAGGCATAAAGTATATTCTTGCTTGTAACAACTCAATCAGTCTGAAAAAATATATATCACAAACTACACAACTATTCACGAACGCAGAGTAAGTAAATAGCGCATGCCTAAAGAGATTTGCTCGCCTTCATTGAAAAGATATTTTTGAGAAAGAATTGTATTTACCTTTGCGTAAGCGAACGAAGAGCTGTGCGTGAACTAAAGAAATTAGATTAATTACAATGCAAGTGTTACAGTATTTTTCAGTGCCTTCGAATTTAAATTATTTTGCTATTTGGATTTTTCTTTCTTTTCTTTTCGATGATGAGACATTACAGCAAAATAAAAAATTATTAAGGAAAAAATTACGTTTCGTTGTTTTTACTTGTTTTATTGGTCAGTTTTTAGAAACCATGGATATTTTCTTTTTCTGCGTACACTATATCCCCCACCCACAAGTAAAAATTAATATTAATTATTGGACATAATGACTATAACATCGCTTAGAATATGTAACCTTGGCAATATTACAAAAGTACATTTATAAATGCTATCTCGGTACTTAGTTTAAGTTCTGTTACACAAAAAAGTTTTTTTTGGCAGCTAACAGTTTAAATAATAAAAGTTTTTACTAGCGGTCAACATTACTTAAGTTGAACCAATCAGTGGAAAAGTAATTTGCTGGCAAAGGTATATTTTTATAGTTCAGTTTAAGTTCAAACAGAATAGTAATAACATTTTATGTCACAGTATGTACAGTTGCTTCGCTATTAAGTTCTTTAATGTTGTTTCATTTAAGATTGTTCTTATTTCACAGTAATTCATCCTTCAGATATCTGAACACTCGAATGTGATCACAATACCACAAATAAACTTATATTTAATTAAAAGTGTTGAAGGGAGTATGATTTTATTTGTGTTTTGATTTCTTCGGTTTTTCACATTTGTGACAGTATGTTTAAATGATAAATAGGGAACTACAAACTTCAACTTCATGCCTGAAAATACTGCTGGGTAGTTTTTATTTTATGGTCACTCTGTGGTACATATGTGTGTGTGTGTGTGAGAGAGAGAGAGAGTTGTGTGTGTATAGACGCGATTAGGAGGCCGCGAGACACTGGAAGTTGNTGTGTGTGTGTGTGAGAGAGAGAGAGAGTTGTGTGTGTATAGACGCGATTAGGAGGCCGCGAGACACTGGAAGTTGACAGCAGGAGGGTGTCGCCGCGAGGGTTTGGGCTGACGTTTCACGGAAGGCGGTTGTCGTCCAAGGGCTCAGTGTTGCCCTTCAGTGAAATGTGCAGTTTTCTCCGGCGATCGGTGTCCATCCTGTTGCGACACGTGGTGACGAGGGGAAGTAGCCAGCCGAGGGTCATCAACCCAAGTCTCGTCGGATCAGCAGTTGTAGCCACCGGGTCTTAACATCGAGGTCGTGAGAGCCGATGAAGGTTATATGAGGTGGGTATGAAGCAGCGCGGAAATGAAGGGGCGGGGGGAAAAGGGAGATCCCCGAGTAAACCCCCGACCAGCGGCATCGTCTGGCACGTTTCCCAATTGCAAAAATCCGTATTGAACTGGCCGGAGATTGAACCCGGTTCGCCTTAGTGGGAGGCGAGCAGTCTAACCGCTCAGCCATCGTGGCTCCGTAGGGTCGGGGTTCGTCGAACCAACTGATACATTCTGTGATCCCAACAAGTGATGTGTTGTCCCCTATCCTTTGGAATCCTAAATAATCCGAAGGTAGGGTAGGATAACATGGTTCCTCGTGGGACGGAAAAGACTGAAAACCGGTAATGTAGAAGTTTGGTTTAATTAAAGTTTAAGATAGCGATCTTTAAACATAATGGTTATGGAAATTAGAATGTTTTGTTAATTTTCTGTGGACTTCCCTAGTATGGCACTCAAGCCTATCTGTAACATCGACTTATTGTTGATTGAACAGAGTAATTTTTGAAGTTTGAATAGTAAGTAACTTTGATATATGTCTAAATAATTGATTTGGAAGTGATGAGATTAAAATTTAGTTCGTTTGTTTGAAAAACTTTACACTAAATCTGGCAAATTTAAAATGAGGATCAGTTGCCTTGTTTTTGTGATGTCTAGACTCCCCGCCCCCTAATATCATCAAAGTAGAAGTTAAGGTGTTGCTTAAGTGTCGAGTAGTTATCGTAGTATTTGACTCTGTTTTCAATTATTTTCATAGTTACTCGACCGTCCTGTATGGGGAGAAGACTTGAATAGTTTATTTTCCTGGTAAATGTGAAGATATGTTAATTAAGAGAGGAAGTATGTTTTGGTTATGATACCCTTATTTATTTATTTTCGTTGCCCATTATTACGACCTCTAAACAAATATGTTGGAGTATAAGTTGCATATAAGGAAATGTGTAGGGTTGCGCACATACCATGACAATAATATTTTCCATTATCATAACTTTAGTATGCTATAGGTACAACGCAGGAAATTCAGCACAACACTCGCGGAAATTAAATGTTGCCGTGTGTCAAAAATGCACTCTAACCAAGCACGTGCCTGACAGTGACTTAAGGTGTTGGTACTTTCAGGTTTCCTTATCACACATGACGTGACAGTAAAGTTGGACTTCGGAACAACCTACTTGCCTTTCTTTAAACTAAGTCAGTTTGTGTGAAAATTGATCAGTTTCATCATAGTTTGCAGCATAGCATATAAAACCACATTTTCAAAAAAAAAGTTCCTATTCTTTTATTTTGTTATATCGCTATTATCGAATTGAATAATTATGCATATACACACTTGAAATAAATTTTTTCCCATTCGTGTATTAAAGAACGCATAAGTAAAACTTACAAATTCTAATTCTGCTTTATTAATAGTTTTCTTATTCATGAAAGAAGCACAGAGTAAAATGTCAGAATTTTTTATGATATACATATTAATAAAAGCCTCGAAGGTTGGTGGGATGCCACCCCTTCAGTACATTTTCACATACTTTCCCTTTCAATCCCCTCCCTTCTCTACCCTTTTCCCCCTCCTCTATGTAAAAGATCGAGACATCTCTCAAGAAGAAGTTTCGTCCAGTGTAAGAAATTTTGAAATTTTTGTGTTTTTAAGGTGGGTAAATTTTTAAATTCCCAGCATCTCCAAAACGGTTTAACTTACAGCGTTCCGATTTGGCAAGCTCCATAAGCCTGTCATTTTCCGTCATCTCACGGTGTAACGTAAACCTAACCTTAACTGTGGGCTTTTAAGGGAGGTTGAATTTCAAATTGTTATGTCTCCTAAATGGTTTGAGCTTTGGCGACGGGACTTGGTAGGCATACTCAGGGGGTCCGAAAGCTTTAAGCGATTAAGGTAGCGACTACCTCTGACCCCATATTTAGCCTACTTTCCAAATGAAAGAAAGGCTAATGGTATCAATTTCCTGTCTGTGATGTTATTTGTGTATGTGTGTGTATGTTTGTGACTGTATGTGTCTGTGCGTGTGTGTGTTTCCCCCACCCTCCTTCAATTTTTGAAAGCGTTAACCTAATTTCACCAATCTTGGTACACATATAGTACTAAATAAGGACACCTGACTTTTGCAGTTTTAGACTACGATGGACACTTACTTTCAAAATGGCTAAGATGTTAATATTTAGGATAATATGTCACATTTCTGAAACCATTCAAACCGATTTAAACCAAGTTTTGTACGCTGACAGCGCAAAGTTTAAGCATTTAATTCACAGGTGAATATTGTTTTTGGTCCACCATTTTTAAGATAGCGCCAAACGAAGAAATAAAAATTTTACGTTATATCGTGGAAAATACTCAACCAATTATCGCCAAATTTGAGACAATAATAGGCAAGGTGAATATAAGTAATTGAAATTTATTAGGCACTCATTTTCAAAATGGCTGCCGTACAGATATTTTAGCTTTACTTTGTATAACAACCATACCGTTTGACAAATTTCAACCAACTTTGTACACTGTGAGTACCTATTACAACCATAATATAAGCCAAAAAGAACCACTTTTGTCCACGATTTAGTAACATAGCGCTACATGAATTAATATAGTTTTTGTGTAATATATCGGGAAACAATTGACGGGTTCCTACCGAAATTGGCAAACAAGTATTAATGTGAATGCCGATACGTAAAAATAAGTTTCGAGTAGGTCAGACATGTATTTTCAAAATGGCGGCCATATTGCTATTTTAGCATTGTATGCTACATCTACGAAACCATTTAATACATTCTAACTTAACTTTGTGTGCTGGAAGTAAAAATTACAAGCACCAAATCTGTATANTCTACGAAACCATTTAATACATTCTAACTTAACTTTGTGTGCTGGAAGTAAAAATTACAAGCACCAAATCTGTATAAACGTAGCCTCTTTTGTCAGCCATTTTGAAAGATAGCTCCACTTAAGAAAAAAAAGCGTTTACGTTATATCTCAAAAACTAATAGACGAATTTTCGCCAAATTTGGCATGTAAGTAATACTATGGTAGGCGATCATAGGAATATTTTATGTTTATTTAGTATAACTATCATACTTTTTCACCAATTTCAAACGAACTTTGTACACTGACAGTATATTTTACAAGCATAATGTAATCTAAATAAAATAACTTTTATCCTCCATTTTGTAAGGAATCACAACATGAATTAATAAAAGTTTTGTGCAATATCTCGGGAAACAATTCACCGATTCGTACCAAATATGGCAAAAAATGAATACTCTGGTAGATAATATTAACAAAAATGTTTCGGGTATGTCAGACACTTATTTTCTAAATGGCGGCGATATAGTTATTTTAGTTTCATATGTTAAATCGTCGAAAACATATAATAAATTCCAATGAAAATTTCAATGCTGGCTAGATGTATTACGTCCATCAAATATGTCCCCACAAAACCTATTGCCCGCCATTTTGTAAAATAGTGTCACATGAAAAATTAAAACTACATAATATCTCCGAAAAACATCCGATTTCTACAAACTTTTGGCAATCAAGATGCACTATGGCAGGTCATGTAAAGATACAAACTTTGAGATTGTCAGACACTTGTATTATCAAAATGGCGAAAATTTAAATATTGAAGCTCAGATTTTTTTATCTACTAAAATTGTAAACAAATTTCAACATATCTTTATTTGCTGACAGTATAAATTATATCCAACGAAATTGTCTAAGCAATAACTTAATTCTCCGCCATTTTGTAATACATCCCGAAATGAAATAATACTGTTTTTATGCCGTATCTCGGGAAACAATCAAACCGATTTCTTTCAAATTTGGCGAATAAGTTGTACTGTGGTAGGCATTCTAATTAATATGTTTTAAGTATATAATTCTCTAATTTTCTGAATGGCGCGTATAGAAATACTTTTGCTTGGTGTGCTATATTTACGAAACTATGAAACTGATTAAATTTAATTTTGTATATTGTATCTATGGCAATAATCGAATGTGCTAATATATAAATTTTTGCCCGCCATTTATGAAGATTGTCCCATAAACAATGGAATTTTTATGCCATATCTCGAGGATCAGTCAAACGATTCATATCAAAATTTCACGCAAGTATTGCGACATTAGAATATGTAAATTAACATGTGTTATGTAAGGCAAGCATGTGTTAATGGGGTTTATATAAATAATTTATATTAATTGGTTTTATCTATGAAACATTTCAACATAATTGTGTATGCAAACAGTATTAATTAGAAGCATCGTTGATGCATACAGATTTTCTCTTTTACAGGATTTTTGTACAAAATAGTGTCAGGTAAGTAAAATGAATATTTTGCAATGTTTCCGAAATCATTTAACTAATTTGCATAAATTTTGCACATCTACTGAATACTATGAAAAGTTGCATGATTTAAATGGGGTCAGACACTGATTTTCAAAATCTCGGCAAAAAGATTTTGCTCTATTTCGCATATATCTTTTACCATTTAATCAAATTCAACCAAACGTTTTATGCTGGTAGTATCGAACTAACTCATAGTATAAAAAATATTTTTATGCAGTTTTCTAAGATAGCGCCGATTAAGAAAATAAGGATTATATGCTTTACTTCGGGTACCTATCAACCTATTTCCACCACATTTTTTGCACAAGTAGCGTTATGGTAGGCCATGTAAACTTATGTGTTTTTAGTGGCTCAGATACTAATTATAAAAATGATAGTCGTGTAAATATTTCAGGTTAGTGAACCATATCATTCAAAACATTAGACTTATTACTCCCTAAGTTGATACTCCAAATCCTACCTCCGTGATACAGTTGATTGCAAGCTAACTTAATTTTACGAGTTTTTCTGAATTCTAATCCCGGGTAAGTCACTCGTGTATTTTAATTGTCTTTGTACTGTCTCACATGTTTCTGGTTTCATCTCTAATGATATGCTGTCAATTAGACGTCAGCGTGTACCTACCATGTATACTTTAAAGTAATTCACAACAATTTATTTGCACCCATGTAGAGGAAATTAGGCTCATTAGTTATCCGTAAGTTATTGTTAATTTTTGTAATTGGGAGGGGAGAAGTTTTCCGAAGTGTGCTTGCTGCTTGCCGAAACTTCTTTTCAGGGTTCTTCCTCATCCGTTCTCGAATATAGTGCGTTAATATCATATTCCAATACATTGTTTTGTGTTTCATATAATGTGTAATGTTAAGATGCTTAATTTCTTAACTTAGCAGGGGTTCATTTCGTGTATTAAGCGTTATAATGTTTAGAGGCTTAGAAAAAGCCTGTTTAAAAACGTTGCTTCGCGGAAGTGTGAAGCAAGGTCGTCGCAGCGCGACCCAGTTATGAAATATTGCAGTGGCAACATTACCCCTTCCCTCCTGTCCTTTGTCAGCATTGCCGCGTGCCTGAGTGCCGTTGTGTTTAATAAATGCTTCTTTATGAGCGTTATTTCTGCACACCCAATGCCTGCCTTATAGCTAAGTGTAATTAATGTGTTCTATACTGAGAAAGCCTTCACGCACTTCTCTCATACAAAAGTCATTACGAAAACGGGAGTGAATGCTTATCGTCATATCCAAGCAGTACGACGATCCTGAAGCCTGGTCATCTCCCATGGTGCCAGACGTACTAGAGCTACGCTGGACAAGTCATTAATTTGATGTGCTGACTGCTGGAGAAGTCATAAGGATGGAAGACTTTAGCGGAATTACAAGGGTTACTAACGAAATGGGAAGCAGTGCTCGGCACATACCCTCTTTGACTGTGAAGCTAGAATCAACAGTTTACCCACATTCGCTAAGTCTGTATGTACTCTTTACCCAGGAGATCACACAAAATGCTTCATTTTGGAGACGAGCGTGGGACTTTTGTGTTCTTTTCCGGATGCAGAACCGAACTTGGGGCCCACTTTTTGCTCTGCTGACTTGATGAGGTGATTCTAGGCAGTATGAGATCTTTGGTATTAGTTGGACTTCAACTGTGGTTACTGAGTGCTGCACAGTATCATGGCACGGACTTTTTACTGTGGATCCTTTACACTNGTTCTTTTCCGGATGCAGAACCGAACTTGGGGCCCACTTTTTGCTCTGCTGACTTGATGAGGTGATTCTAGGCAGTATGAGATCTTTGGTATGAGTTGGACTTCAACTGTGGTTACTGAGTGCTGCACAGTATCATGGCACGGACTTTTTACTGTGGATCCTTTACACNTAGTTGGACTTCAACTGTGGTTACTGAGTGCTGCACAGTATCATGGCACGGACTTTTTACTGTGGATCCTTTACACTGGGGGTGTACAACGAAGGCACTTTCTTTTCGACCTCCTTGAGGTAAGCTATTCAGTGCAGAATTTCACGTCTCCCGTATTTTATTGCTTCTGTTTGGAAGTAGTGATACAGATTATTTAAACTTTTTATTATATATTAAAGCAAATTTTGTGTAAATTTTATAGTACTTTGCACAACGTATCTCTTTCACAGTCATTTCAAATAATATATCACAATTAAAAATAATTGAATATATGACCACACAGCACACAGGCAATACGCAATATAAGAAATTGCAGCAAAGAATATTTATATTAGTTAAATTCATGTATCGATTGCCAACTTCAAGAACGAAATGAAATATAAATATTAATATTTGGTCAGTCATTATAGGATGAAGTAAATGATTTAATAGAAAATTACAAACAGAATTTTGTACGGCTAGGCATATCATATAAAATAAAACATACAAAAGAGGAATTCAGTTCGTAAATACTTTTGCAAGTCTAATGTAATTGATAAATTGGGCACTATAAAAAAAACGTTTATACAAATTTTAATAATTATGATTACAATATAATAATAATTCATATTTGTAAAATTTCAGAGGGGTTGAGATACAGCAGCCATGAGCGTGAAACAAAGATACAACTCCCATGACGTCACGCCACGCGTCACCAGTACTCGNGGGGGGGGGGGCGGTGGAACAGCTGTCTTTACCTACGTCATTCGCTGTGACGCGTTGCGACAGCGCGCCTTTAAATGCAGGTAACAACACGGCAGTTAACATTCTTTCCACAGCAGGTAACATAGTTCACGTTTTCTAGTTCACTAATATCAACACACACGCCCGGCCTGGACAAACAGAAAAACAAACAAGGCACACAGCCATTTACACGCACGCGCTCACTTTCCACATCCACATATTATACAGGTTGAGTACAAAATAATACCCCAACTTTGAAGGTTTATAATATTAAATCCAAACAACGTACAACCTTGGTTGACCAATCAAATGAACCGTGGAACTATGAAGTTTGTTTATCATACATTCATAAATGTTCAATGTGACCACCACGAGTGGCCACAACGACATCTACGCGATAATCAAACTCGTTCCACACTCTTGTCAGCATGTCCGGTGCTACGGTTTGGATGGCGTCCGGAATTCTCGTTTCGAGGTCGTCAATGTTAGCCAATAATGGTGGACGAAACACTTGATCCTTTATGTACCCCCGTAGAAAAAAAATCGCACGGGGTAAGATCCGGGCTTCTTAGGGGCCAGTGATGAACAGCCTGGTCACCAGCTGCTCCTCGACCAATCCAGCGTTGCAGCAACGTCTCGTTCAGGTATCCGCGAACACCTAGTTGCTTATGGGGTGGCGCACCATAAAAGAAACATCAGATCGTCCCCTTCACATTGACGTGTCGAATGCGAGCTCTCTACCCCCTCACCCCCTCAAACCTAGAGTTACGAACGCCATCCAAACCGTAACACCTGACATGCTGACAAGAACGTGGAACGAGTTTGATTATCGTGTAGATGTCGTTCGGGCCGCTCATTGTGGTCACATTGAACATTTATGAATGCAATTTAAACCAACTTCACGCTTCCACGGTTAATTTGATTGGTCAATCAAGGTTGTAGATTGTTTGGTTTTGATATTATAGACCTTCAAAACTGGGGTATTCTTTTATACTCCCCCTGTAATGCACCGTANTTAGATTGTTTGGTTTTGATATTATAGACCTTCAAAACTGGGGTATTCTTTTATACTCCCCCTGTAATGCACCGTATTCCTTACGCGTTTTCAACACGCCAGAGATGGACACCTTATTCAGTTTAACTTCAAGTGAGTGGTTTTCTAAACGTTGATATCATCAAGAAAGTCACTTAATTTTAAAATCAAAAGAATACCATAAGAAAAAATAACTATCTTTAATGTATTAATAAAAAGTTGTGCTATTTTATTATTATTTTATCTATTGAGTTTGACTCGGTACCGTAATGAAAACAACAAAAAAAAAGAGAAAAGAAGCAACGAATTATATTTTTACTACATCAGTGTTTCCTTGTATTTGTGTTGGAAAAGCGCGAATGATAAATTTTTTCTCATACGTTCATGGTAGTACATTTCTTAAATTTGTCTAGAAAAGAGATAAATGCGTAGTGAGTTTTCTAATCTTACAAAGTGGTGACACTCATGTTTTTTCTTTTGAAGTTTGTTATACTATGTACAGGTTTTTAACTTCCATTGCACTTTAGGAAGTATACCGGGAGAAAAATTTACACCGTGGAAGCACGTCAGTCACTATGCCCGATAACACATTGAAACCCAGTGTATAGTCTATTCGCGATTTCATCACACTTTTTTAATCAAACCTTTGAAAAAAATCATTCCATATATGACGTGTATGGTTGCTACCTGAATATGTCATGTATCAAAAGCGTTTTATGCATGTGTTGACATTAAATTATCTTGTTTTTGGTTAAATTTTAAATGTTACTTATATGTTATCAAAAAATGGTAATATATCGTTTACAACTAATATTAATAAATACAGAAAGAANTTTTAAATGTTACTTATATGTTATCAAAAAATGGTAATATATCGTTTACAACTAATATTAATAAATACAGAAAGAAAACAGGTGTGTTGGTAACACCTATTAGGACGTAGTTCTTATGCAAAATAGTATTGCACTGAGAGCGCAAGAGTGCGGTGCGTTATCAGTTTGGTTAAGCTTTGTTTCCATGAGCTGGAGGAATATCCTGGAGGTAGAGCATTAGCATTAGCAGGGCTTTAGAAAAGTTGGAAGTATTCGTAAATGGACTATACAAAAATTGTTTATAACGCACAGGAAAGCTTTCCTTGTCCTGGGCTGTACACAGTGCGTCTCAATGCTCAATGCTGTGAGTAACTGATTCGTAAACCTTAAACAATTACAGGTTCCGAATGGTTCATACTACAATAGCCAAACACAAGGCTTACATGTCTTTGGTTGTGATAGCCAAACAAGCCATGTCCACAGCAAGCGTTAAAAATTTTCTTATTTGCTACAGTTGAAACCACAAATAAATGTGCGGTTGGGAGTATTTCAAATGCTGATTTCAAAAGGGGCCGCGGTTGAATCAGTGGCTAGAGCGCTTGCATCCTACCAAGGCAAACTGGGTTCGATTTCCTGTTGTGTCGCCCCGGATTTTCTTACGTGATAATCTGACCGATGCCGCTGGTCGACGGGTTTACTCGAGGATCTCCCATTTCTCCCAACCTTGCATTTCGATGCTCCATATCCACCTCGTTTCGCCCGTATCGGCTGTTAAGAGCCGCCCAAACCCCTTCAGAGGAGAATGTCGTTGCGCGTTCAATGTCAAGAAGCGAGGGAGCAATACGGGCGACACTAACACACACCCTTAGCGCCTCATCGCTCCTACGCTCAAGGCGTGCAGTGTTTCCGACAAAAAGGAGTACTGTGCCAATCTAATCTGTAACAGTGGGACTCTATTACCCGCGATGGAAGCCCACAGATTAAACTACGTGCGCGCATAATCGTACTTTTATCTTGCCGCTTAAAGAAACTGCAAAGGCAAACTTTAAAAAATGCAATATTTAACCATTTTCACGAATATTTTTCCTTATAAATATACTTATTCTGATAAAAGTAAAGAAATAGCAACATATATCGTTATTTTTTTCACCTTTTCTCGCTAATGGTCGTAATTACATAACATGTATTTCCCAAGATACGCGTATTCGCGTAAACAACGATTTTACATATAATGTTTCAGTGCATAGTCATCTTGACAGACACCCAAACCTCTCCACTATTCACTCACTCTTAATTTAACCCTTTCGGTTACGCATTGATTAGCGAGCCGAAGTGTTGCAATTGTGTAATATTTCAATGTGCACTGTACTTGCGGATAGTGTACGATTTGCAACCAGTGAATTGAGTGCCACGTGCTCAAAGAAGATACAATCAGTCTGTCATAAATGAGAGATATGGTTAACGTTCGCCATTAATATTGCCCGTCAGGAAGGCTCTGAAGATATTGAGTATATATTGCTCGCAGTGTGTACAGTACTGGCCATAAATATCCTGCATTTGTAACATATCAACGATCGACGACACGACGATTGATCGGATTAATAAAAAAAATGCTGGACTAACTGCGAATTGGTTGTGTCCGTGGCACCGTGGTCATGGAAGGACAAAAAACCGACGGGACAGAAGAAATCAAATTGGCGTCTCATATCTGCAAAACGGCGAAACCACTGCAGAGATTCGCAGCCTCCCTCGCGCTGGACCAGACACGTCGCTTCGCCGGGGCGGGTGACCTTTCGTATTTGGCGTTAGGCCTGCCCCACTGCGCCCCGGCGTNAATTGAGTGCCACGTGCTCAAAGAAGATACAATCAGTCTGTCATAAATGAGAGATATGGTTAACGTTCGCCATTAAGATTGCCCGTCAGGAAGGCTCTGAAGATATTGAGTATATATTGCTCGCAGTGTGTACAGTACTGGCCATAAATATCCTGCATTTGTAACATATCAACGATCGACGACACGACGATTGATCGGGTTAATAAAAAAAATGCTGGACTAACTGCGAATTGGTTGTGTCCGTGGCACCGTGGTCATGGAAGGACAAAAAACCGACGGGACAGAAGAAATCAAATTGGCGTCTCGTATCTGCAAAACGGCGAAACCACTGCAGAGATTCGCAGCCTCCCTCGCGCTGGACCAGACACGTCGCTTCGCTGGGGCGGGTGACCTTTCGTATTTGGCGTTAGGCCTGCCCCACTGCGACCCGGCGTGCCGAGGGGCGGGGCAGACCTCGCACAGTTCAGGCCTGGTAAGGTCACACAGCAAGGGGGTTTTTCATTTGTTGCCACGTGGGACGATGCTCTGCGAGAAGAGTCGGAGCGTTTCGCGAAGGCAGGCGTCGGGAAAACTTGCGCGTCAGCTATATAGTCCATTCATAACTACACTGACAGAACATCAAACAAAATACACTTTCTACTCAAAGTTTAAGACCACCAGCCATTTTTCCACAGCGTGTNTACACTGACAGAACATCAAACAAAATACACTTTCTACTCAAAGTTTAAGACCACCAGCCATTTTTCCACAGCGTGTGTGGGACTGCAAAATTTCGCGAATTCATTGTAGAACAAGTTGCACCTCAAACGCATGTGTATTTCTGTTCTCTTCGCNTGGGACTGCAAAATTTCGCGAATTCATTGTAGAACAAGTTGCACCTCAAACGCATGTGTATTTCTGTTCTCTTCGCAATTGTATAGCAATTTATTAGACACGTCCAAGTGAACTCTGGGCCAATAACAGATATGCAAGGAAACAAACACCGAATCCCGTGCCACCTGGTGTGAGTACACAACTGGCTACACACTGGGGCAGCAGACAATTAATAGAAAGCTCAGGCTCGAAAATGCGTATGACCGTGTAACTCTATCCTACAGCTATTTTAAAGCGCAAAATTTCTCTGTCCCTAGTATTGATATTAAAATTTTGAAATTATTAACTTAGACTATTATTTATTATTGTAATTGTAAAACAAAAGAATTTCATAAAATATACTATAATACATCTAATTTCATCAATAAGTTACGATTTTTAAAAACATTAACTGATAAACAGTACAATTTCCATTTTAAAAAATTTATGACAAATGCTACTTGCTGAATATACTTAATGATTTTGCACAATGTGTATTGCACAATGTGTATTGCACAATGTGTATTGCACAACACAGAAATTGTGTCCTAACTTTGGCAGCAGGTTAATCGTGCAAGCTACTACTCCATCCGATTTAAAACTTTTTTTGGTACAGAAAAAACACTAGGTAAAATATATCTACTCCCGTTAATATTTTTTATACCAAGCAAGCCATCGAAGCTGATCCTGAATAAAGTAAACTGTTAAGTTAGTACGCAATTTAATACGTCCCACTTTATAAACGGTCTTGATGGATCGCTTGGTACANTACGATTTTTAAAAACATTAACTGATAAACAGTACAATTTCCATTTTAAAAAATTTATGACAAATGCTACTTGCTGTATATACTTAATGATTTTGCACAATGTGTATTGCACAATGCGTATTGCACAATGCGTATTGCACAACACAGAAATTGTGTCCTAACTTTGGCAGCAGGTTAATCGTGCAAGCTACTATTCCATCCGATTTAAAACTTTTTTTGGTACAGAAAAAACACTAGGTAAAATATATCTACTCCCGCTAATATTTTTTATACCAAGCAAGCCATCGAAGCTGATCCTGAAGAAAGTAAACTGTTAAGTTAGTACGCAATTTAATACGTCCCACTTTATAAACGGTCTTGATGGATCGCTTGGTACANGAAAGTAAACTGTTAAGTTAGTACGCAATTTAATACGTCCCACTTTATAAACGGTCTTGATGGATCGCTTGGTACAAAAATATTAAAGGCAAGAAATAGACTTTGTGTGGCGTTTTTTTCTACAATTGAAATTTTTTTTATCTGGTAGAAAAGTAACTTACACCATTTAATTGCTGCTAAAAGCTATGCCATAATTTATTTGTTGTGCTGTTCACATTATGTTAAATNAGTAACTTACACCATTTAATTGCTGCTAAAAGCTATGCCATAATTTATTTGTTGTGCTGTTCACATTATGTTAAATCATTAAGCATATACAAAAAGTAGCATGCCTCTTAAATTTTTTTAAATTTGAAATTTACGGGTTTTTCATTAATACTTTCCTTTTTAAAGAAATCATAACTTANAGTAACTTACACCATTTAATTGCTGCTAAAAGCTATGCCATAATTTATTTGTTGTGCTGTTCACATTATGTTAAATAATTAAGCATATACAAAAAGTAGCATTCCTCTTAAATTTTTTTAAATTTGAAATTTACGGGTTTTTCATTAATACTTTCCTTTTTAAAGAAATCATAACTTAATGAAGAAGAGACATGCATTTAAGGTTTTTTATGAGAACGTTTTATTTTACAAATACAACAATAAAAAAATACTGCAAGTTTTTTACTTCAAAAGTCTACGACCAATGACACCTTATGTCAAAAGGCTGGTGGTGTTATACTTTTGACAGAAACTCTCTTTGTATAATGCCGGTTATTTACTCCAAATAACCGGTACCTTACTGGGATAAAATGTTAGGTCCCTTAGAGTTGTCAGAATTTAGCTGGATGAATAATAACTTAATTAACTTATTTCCGTAGACTGCGCGACCAGTAAAGCACATCGGGCTATATTATTTTCTTTGTGAGGTTCTTTATACGTGTTTAAATCACATTTATATCACAGTTAGTTATTAGAACGTCATTTTCATTTTCGGGGAAGAGTAAAAAAACAAGACTTGTATAGCCACAAAATTAATTTTGTTCATTGAATTAATAAAATGTCTGTGTTGTGTCAAAAAAAAATTAGATCATCAAAAATATATTTTGTTGAATCAACTGTAGGTAAATATTTGTTTGGCCACACATTTGATTGCCTTCGTTTGAAAATAAAGCTCGAGAATTTGTTCGTATCTTTGTAGTAATTGGGATAATAACAGTGTTTGTTAGTGCATTATCTTATGCTTAATAATGGTGTAATCATCCTAATAAAACAACTTCAACCGGAAACTAGAAATAAAAACTGTAAATCGTGAAATGTTTATTTACACACGTTAGCCATTATTTGAAATGTATGTATTGAAAAAATTCCGACATGTTAATTAGTCAAGTTGCTAAGGCGTAGTGCTCGGGCACAGCAGTTCTAGGTTCGAGTCCCAATCAGGATTCAATTTATCTTTACATCAACGGAAACTGCTTAATGCACGTAGAGCCAAACAAATATTTAGTTACACCAACCGAATCTTAGTTGGTGGCAACCAAATAAGAACAACAAAGTACTTTGGTTTTCAGCCACAAAATACATTTCCCCTATACAAACAATTAGTTCGTTTGAGCCAAACAAATTTTGGTTGATTCAACGAAACCTTTTAGCTTAATGTACTTCCAAATTTCAGAACCCGTACTTAAGTTTTACTTTCAGGCTTTTCTCCACCTCATGGAAATAAAACTTAACTAAGTCTAGTAACTTACAAAAAAGGGAAAACGTACCGCATTTATGCGCGCTCAAGTTAATAATACAGTATTTTTCACGAGAACTATTTGGTTACTAGGTACCAACACGCATATCTTCTCTCTGTTTTATCCATGTTAATTAAAGAGGAAATATTATAATTAACACACAAAATGTAAGTTAAAGTTCAGTTAACCGAATATTAAAGATACCTTCATGTTATCTAAAGTATAAAATGCTTGTGATACATTACATATTTGGAAAAAAACCAAACGCATCATACAATGGGTAATTTTTGATGGTTAGATTCAGAAAGTGTGATGATACTGCGAATAAGCCATAATCAGTTAAATTGGAACTTTTGAAATATATATTGGATTTCTTGATTTTGACCATTTTAGAGACACTGGAAAATTGAAAATATTTTTTTTGAAGCAACTTATCTTCGATAACGTGCTAGCTAGCTTCTCCTATCAAGTTTTTGATTCATGCAAAGTTCTTTGCAAACCAATCACGAACATGCTGCGCAAGAGTAGTGGATTCCTCAGTGGCCCAACGAAATTAGTTAATAGTTTCATACGTGCATGACTGCCAAAAACAAAATAAAACCGTAGAAAATGTGTAAAGTACGTTGAATCCTAGCAAACAGTCAACTTTTCCCACGATAATCCACAGTCGCTAGAATCTCACAACTCAGAGTCAAATTCCAGAGTTCGTGACAGCTTATTGTCTGACATTTGGTGACTTGTATCCCACTATCCAAGTGAGTGAGTGAAGAGATTTGGGTGGCTCTGGACGTCGAGGTCTTGAAAACCGATGAGGATGAATCAAGATGAGTATGGAGCAGCATCGGAATGCAAGAGCAGGGAAAACGGGAGATACCCGAGAAAATCCGCCGACCAGTGGCATCGTCCGGCCTTATTCCCTCATGCGAAAATCCTGAGGTGACCCCGCCACGAATTGAATCCGGTTCGCCAAGGTGGGAAGCGAGTAGTCTATCGACTACACCAACGCGGCCCCGCCCCACTAATCGATGTCGCTAATTTAGGTTTAGAGTGTACGTGGGGGCTACAAGTTGGGACAGAGTTTGTAAGGAGTCCGTAAAAAAGATTTGAAGTGTGTTCTCTTGGATGCTGAGCTCTTCACTTCTCTCCGAAGATGTCCCGATCTCGACGGAGATGATCGCTTGCGGCTCTTCTCTCCTCTTTTCCCCCCTATCGTCTATGAATGGCGACGAGTCTCCCTCGAGATCAACTCGTTTCCGCCAGAGCAAACGCAGCTTCGACGTGGAAACGCACATGCAAAAAACCCCGGGGAGGTTTATCGCAGCAGAGCCGTTTTGCAGGGCTACAACACAGCTTGTCGACAGGGGAGTGAGTTGTGGGGAAGTGGCGAAGGAGTGGAAATAAAACAACCTTCCACAAGCATTAGATTGTCATTTCGTTGGCTGTATGGTCCGTGTTTGCCGTCTGAGGAGAGGTTGATTATGGACGGGGGAGGCAAAGTACTGCTAGGAGGAGGGGGTTATCACTGAAGCCAACAGCTGCCCTCCCTCATCCTTCCCACTAAAAATCCCTAACGCCACGATGACTTCGCGCCAGTCGCTTTTCCATCCTTACAGCTTCCTGACGATTTCAGGACGTGGACAGACCGCGTCGTGCGACAGCGCGAGGGCTATTATCAAATTTCGCGGGTTCGATACCGACCCTAGGGGATTTTTCTTTTTCAAAGTGGATTTTCATCCCCATTCGTGTCGAATGATAATACGAAAATACCAAATCGCTACCATATTTGTTTTCATCTGGTGGCTACATACATATATTTTTAATCTGTAAAATATACACGTAAATGCATAATTATCTTAATTTGTGATAAGTATGTGTTCTTTTTTATTACAATTGCTGTTTCATAGCATTGGGAAAATTGTAAATTTTCTTACAGTGACAGCAAAATATTGTAAAATATTGCTTGACTTTCGATTTAAAATAGACTAACATACTAATCTTTCAAGAATTACGTAGAGTAAACACATATAATTTTAACTACATTTCCTTAAATTATATTTTCCCTTCCAAAAATTGTATGTGCTGTTAGTGTTGCTAAACAAGTTACTATCGACAGCGTCTGAATTGAAACCTACCAAATTGCAAATTACAAAATATAGAAATATTCCGTTCGGACACGGCCTAAGTAGGCTGTCCGCAAACCACAGAGTAACTATATATTACCATACGTTGTTCGTGGTTGATTAAGAACGTTTTGAAGACCTACTTAAGATATATTTTTCGACACATTTTATGTCCTTCCTCCATATGTAAAATTACAATTGTCTTGGACCTTCTCACTTTATTCACACGTCAGTTGAGACTAAATGCAAAATTATTGAGTAACACGGTAATTTTTACCCTTAGGTACAGTAAGCAAAGAAAAAATAAACTAAATAAAATCAGTGTCCACAAATTTAAGAATGAAGCTTTTTATTCGACGTCAATACGTACAACTAATTCTACTGATTCACTGCCAACTTTACCACGAGTATTTCATGCGCTGCTGACGTTAGAATAGATGAAGCCACGCGCAGTCATTTATATTTCCACAGGTTGACTTTAGAAGTGTTTAGTTAACTGTGCACAGCCTAACACCAGTTGTGTAGTGGCTAGGGTTTAAAAACAGAATAGTTAAGTATACACAATTGAAGTGATGTGGCGTTTCCTTTGGTGTGGGAGGACCAATTCGCTGATTTGTTATGCGTAGGGCAATGAAATTTCGCAAATAATTTCAAGACATGTTATATTTCAAAACGCTCTAAGGTCGTTTATCCATATTGATTGGCTGAATTACTTTTGTACACGTGTTAACTGTCTGCACACAATTCACGTAGGAGCTGTGCCGATGTTGCCGAGTTCTGAGTGGCCCAGTCAAATATGAAAATGCCTTTTCAAGCAGACAGCAACCAATGGCAATAGACAAACTGATGTTGGTCGCTTATAGTATTGAAGTCTACCATGTACTCATATTTCTTCGCGTAAAATCAATAGCTCTAGCTTTGCGAGGCACTGTAACGGGCCTTGTGCCCGAGAACCACGCGCTGCGAAAGAATCCCTATTGGCTTGGCTATCAGGTGGCAAGCCAGCTGCCAGGCCCTGATGAACGGCGTTGCGCCATGTTGCTGGCCAGCGGCACAGTTTTGCTGACACACACGGCTGAATTTCGTGATATACCGGGCTATTCCTCTTCTGTAATCTTAAATATCCTGTGGTTCTACGTCAGGCAATGGTAAACCTCTACAAAATCATCATGCATAGCCACAAGTAGGGGGAGCACGTATGTTTGACTGCACAAGCGAGCATCGGTAGCCGTAGTGCCATTTGATTAACCTGTAAATGGGCTCTGGAGAGCGGGATACAAAGTGGAGGCATCCTTTAACCTGAGAAACTCTTCTTACCCTCCCTGCCAGGTGGAGGTGTGTTGTGGTTGGCTGATTGATTCCCCTATCCCTTCTGAAAGATAGGGAGGTTCAGGAGTCGGTCACTCTTTGGTTCGAGACACGTAGAGGATAATTTCTTGTAATTAGGGGAATTGTAACTATCAGTAATAAAATTGTAACTGGTTATTGCATAACGAATAACTTTATATACCAAAATGAATGAACGAACTGATGGTAAGTACATGTACCGAGACTAAGTACATCTAATAAGAGAGTAATGTGTGTAACGAGATTTGTCGGCTGCTGAATCAACTGACGAGGGAGGTGAGATGCTCTTGGGTTCAACTCCGATCGAAGGTAATTAGGGGTAATTGTAATTTGGAGTAATTTATGTGTAATGTACAATTGCGAAATTAGTAATTGTGTAATGAATTAGTACATATATCGAGAGTAATAAAGCTACCGAGAGTAATAAATGAACCAAGAGTTATTACTAGGTAATTACACATTAAGTACGCAACCTACCCCGACACTACTCGCTCGCAACAGAGGTGTAAATAGCTAATATGTTTGTGGTATTCGTCTGCAGTCTTGGATTCCCGCTATCAAACTACCATTCATACCAACTAGAGAATAATATCAAGAAGACAGAGCCAGGTACGCCTTAACCTTTATACAAGCATTGTTGGACACCATTTCCGATCTGTTTAAGATTTAGATACCAAATTCACAACATAGATATCACCTGTGATGACGAGTAGAGCGGTAGAGTCAATTACACCTTAAACCATTGCATGAGCATTGTTTACTATCATTTCCGAAAGGTTTAAGATATAACCACCAAATTCATAGCATAGATACCACCACTGACAATGAACAGGACCGCAGGCTCAAAAATTCGCTAAGAGCTCTTATAAGCATAGTTGGCCACCATTTCCCATCCACCGAACCTATATTTCCCAAATTCATAAAATAGACATCATCCCAGACAAGGAACAGAAACGTAAAGTCAAGTATGCCTGTAGTCTTCTTATAAGCATAGTTGACTAGAATTACACATTCTAAGAATTTACAATAGCCAAATCCATAAGATAGACATCACCCCTGATGACGAACAGGACCGCAGGCTCAAGTATACCATAAACTCTCTCAGAAGCATAGTTAGCCACCATTTCCGAAATATTTAAGATAGACACCAAATTCATAATATAGACATCACCTGTCATGACGAACAAAGCGGTAGAGTCAATTACACCTTAAACCATCGCATAAGCATTGTTGACTATCATTTCTGGAATGTTTAAGACAAAACCACCAAATTCATATAATAGACACTACTCCGAAAGACGAAAATGGCTGGAATATTAAGTACACTTAAAGCCCTCTTATAAATATAGATTCCCAACATTCCCCAATCACTGAAGCTATACTTGCAAAGTCCATAACATAGGCATCGCCCCTGGCAACGAAATGTGTGAAGGGGACAAATACGATTGAAGACCCTGTATAAGCATAGTAGGTCACCATTACCTATCCACCGAAACTATAGCAACCATAACATAAACGTCGCCTCCAACGACGAGTAGCACAACAAGGTCAATTACACTTTAAACTACCTTATAAGCATAGTTTACCATCACTTCCCATCCGCCGAAGTTACAGCCACAAAACATTTACTTCCATTGAATTATCGCAAGTGATACACAACTGACAATGAGATCTTGGGAGAGACAAACTAGTAATGTGGGTTCACAAATATATTATTAAATTATAATTCAACATCCTATTATTTGCTAACCGCAGTGTTAAGTGAGTAAAAAATATGTGTGTATAAATGTGTTTACATGCACGCGAGACCACATTTTGATATAACGATCTTTAAAGCTGCGAAAACCACCCAACTAAGGAACACCCATCAGAGAGGGTGTAGGTAGAAAACCCATTGCTTCCAAACTCCGCCAATAGACACCACCATGTTCGTCTGAAGGGTTCCAGTACAGAATAAAATTCCATCAAGAACACCTCACATCGTGCGATCATATCCATTTCAATAAAAGCCAGCATCCCACTAATATAAAAAAAAAAATCTTTAATGCACTGTACCACACTTCATACTAAATGGACAATACTTTATATGACAAATAAAATCATCGTTATTAGAAACAAAAAAAATTGCATCATCTAGACACTAGAGCGAGGACACATAGACTGGCGAGCAAATTGTATATGTCCACCATTCTGTTTCTGTCCAACCATTATGTGTCTGTAAATCATCTAGAACATGGGTTGCAGGTGAAGACCATAGGATTGGTGAACATTCAGATTCTGGTAAACATATAGGATATGGGTCTCAAATGAGGACCAGTACTAAATATTTTGACATTTTAGCATTATATAAATTTACGCATTCGGTGAAGGAATGCATGTAGTCGTACTTGGCATACCCGATTCCACTTCATCAGTGGTTTGTATCACTTTCAAGCATACACAATTGTATACACTTGACCCCTACAGAGACTCACTCCCACCGATACCGGCTCCTACCGAGACTGACTATTCACACTGTCTCAATCCGCAATTAAGTTAAAACTGAAATATTTAAGTATAACAGGGAAAAAGAATTACAGAAATGAGAAAAAAATCTACACTGATAGCTATGCCACACGAGATAATTTTTCATGACTGTGTTATACTGCACATCGCAAGTTATCCAAATTGTTAGATATTAACAGAAAAAACAAATTAGATAATATACACTCTTTACCTTACAATCCTGCGACGCGGTTCTAAAGATTTTGTTGCTAAAAGCCATCTGTATGTTGAATAAGAGAATAATCAGGTCTCGTTTGGAATGAATAATTACTTCCCTGCAATCCTCTGCAAAACCCAACACCATGGCTAACCCATTTTCGATCGATAAAAGCAGCTTCTATTATCACAAATAAACCAGAACTTCTTTCTCTCCTTGAGGGAGCATAGTGAAAATTAATAAACGCTGTTCTAACAGTCAAAAACATATCAGCTGTCGTGACTTGTGGGAAGATTAAATCATATGCAACACTCCTTAAAGATACCAAGCTTGTATACCTGTCTAAATAATCCCTTCTCGCATATTAAAAACACAAAATATAATCAGCCTACAGACAACCACATGCCTATCCACAACAGAATGAAGAGATTCCTGGCTCTCTCCCATGCCTAGAGTATTNTCAGCCTACAGACAACCACATGCCTATCCACAACAGAATGAAGAGATTCCTGGCTCTCTCCCATGCCTAGAGTATTCCCAAGGAAGTACTACTAGAAAACACACAAAACACATTGTAGAAGCAGGTGTATGACACATTGTGAGAGTACTGCAGCAAAAGAAAAAAAAATAAGGCACCTCCAACAATGAAATATGANTGCAGCAAAAGAAAAAAAAATAAGGCACCTCCAACAATGAAATATGAACAATTGTAAAGAATATTGGTTGTCTGATGAACGACTTCACAGGTTAGACAACGATCGGGTTAATTAAGTCTCGTATAGCAATCCATTAGCCATACTGGTTTGCAGATACATAGCAGCAAACGTCTACTGAGGCACTCGAGATAGTCAACACAAACTGCCTGATGTGTAGTGTTATTAGAATATAAATATGCATTATGTAAGAAGGTTTTCACTTCGTTGATGGATGTGGTGGAAGGCAGATCCTCACTTTATTCATCTACTGTGGCAAGACATTCACGAATTTCTCTAATGCCAGGCGACATGAAGTTAGTAACTGCTTATTAGGCACTTCATACAAGATGTATCCATGTGATAACTGTGGTGGGATATATGCGAATATGAGTGGATGGAATGCTCACAGCAGGATTTTATATATAAAACAAAAACAACATAAGTTTTTTGCCGAATAAGGAATGAGTTGGAGTGTGTAACAATTATTTATTTTTTATGTAATGTAATGTGCGTAAAACAAACGTAATGTGTAAAAATTCTATGCTATTAATTTACTTCCATCCTTGATAATAATAATATTTTATGGAGAAATGATTAACATTAATCTTAAGTATGTGTACATCGAAGTATGTGTACATCGAAGACAAATCTAAGGTCTAATGATTTTTTGTGCGGTTTTATAATTTTCTAAATAAAATTTTTATTGTTTTGGTTTTACGCTGTAAATAATGTTCGAGATGGTGGTCAAAATTTAATGTTTAAGTCGCATGATTTTATCCAAGGTGAAGGCTAAGGCTGCTTGTTGTCATGGTTCCCGCTATTGTGAGCGGGGCAGATGGATTTTCTCGGTGTGTTCCCATATTTACATAATATACGAAATATGTATTATTCCCCTTCATCCTTAGCATATATGTTGCCCGAGATGATGACCAAATATTAAGTACATGGTCGCATGACAACAATGTTCCTACTATTGTCTTCGTGAAGTATAATTTATATGTTAATACATATGATGATGTTAGCATAGGCTGGCTAGCTCAGTTGCTATTCAAACTGCGAAGAGTGAACATTTTCTGCGGAGAACGTACTCTTGTTCGATGGTGGAAATATATGAGAACGTTATTTGTGTTGTTACTGCAAGAAGACATTTTCTATAATAAACAACTGCCGACATCACGAAGTTGTTTTTCATCAGATTGCAGTATGCAGTATGTTAACATGAGAAAAGTGTAAATCTCAGTTTGGGTGTCGTAGCAACTTGAAAAGGTATCTTGCAACATGTAAAGGTCTCCTGCACTGCCTGTTTAGCATTATCTGCGGAGAGTATCAGNATGAGAAAAGTGTAAATCTCAGTTTGGGTGTCGTAGCAACTTGAAAAGGTATCTTGCAACATGTAAAGGTCTCCTGCGCTACCTGTTTAGCATTATCTGCGGAGAGTATCAGATAAATGTGAGGCTTTATCGATAAATGTTGGGAGCAGATCTTTGCTCCGACAAAAACATTCATGCAAGTATTGTGACAATACGTTCACATACGCATACAACTAAAGCAGGGATAAAAAAAGTATGTACATGAGGAACACTATTCGTATGACATATAGAAGTGATTAAGTGTAGACGAATGTATGCATGTGTTGACTATTTAAGTAGTTTACTGAAACTTTGTAAAGGAAAGAATATAAGGACCTCTGATGAACAAGAAGTTTATCCTTTATCCTCGAAGTTTTAAGTTCCAAAATTTCTCTCAAGCTGCCTCTAATTTTATACCGGATATTTCGCTTGTTACTTCATCGTCATCATCTGATTGTACAACACAGTCTAAGTCAGACTCTGCGAGCCAAAACATAATGTTAATGGCTTTTTCCTGAAGCGATCTGCATTCAGGGGGTCTTCTAAAGGAATATGTTGAACCGAAAACGTAAATTACATCGAGAGATGTTTGCTCTTTCCTGTAAAGTATGAAACCTAATAAAATTAACCAACTTATCGATGAGGTGGGAAAATATGGTGGTTGGACAGTAACTGTACGAATCCAGAGCCTCACGATGGCGAATATTGTAGCAGAGCCTTCAAGTCCTCGACTGTATAAATGTATGGTGTAGACATAATAGAAAGCATTGTTGATTATAGTAAACACAAGTTATCTGAAGAGGAAAAAGAAATTGTTACCAAGTGTTACCCTGTTATCAGTACATCATCTAGAACTGAGAACAAGTGGGCACTATCCACTTGGTAGAAAGACACACACTGATTTCCTTCTACCCCAGTATAGAGACTTACAGCGTAACTTTGCTTTCGATTGACAGGATGATGATATATATTACTTAATTAACAGAAAATCACTCAGTTGTTAAACAGACATGTGCGGTGTCGGTAGTGCGTGAAATTAGCAGTGAGAAGTCAGCAATAAGGAGTCAGTGGTGAGGAGTCACCGGTGAGGAGCCAGCTATGAAGTCAGTGGTGAGAAGTCAGCAGGGAAGAGTCAGTGGTGAGAAGTCAACAGTGAGAAGTCACCACTGCTCAGTAGTAAAAGTGTTGAGTTCACATATACTTGAAGAAGATGTGCTATCGATTATGTCCTGTACAAGTGAATGCGAACCTTCACCGAGTGTTAAAACAATTACATGGAAAACAATGCAGTTACTGTGGCAAAACCTTCAGTAAATGATGCAATGCACATCGCCATGAACAGAGAGAATTTTCAAAGAAACTGACCATCTGAATACTAACATATGATATGTGTACTGTAGCATTTGATAGATACGATAATCTTAAGATACATACTGTATCGTGTAAAGGTAACACATTCTTTCTTGGCTCGAGACAGCGTGCATTGAACGTAATGTAGCAAGACAAAGCTATGTCTAGCCTTCATGCTCATTCATAGTGTAAACTAACGTTGGTTCGAGCACCCATAACATTGTCCTGGCCTGCATCATGTTCCAAAACAGTGTGTGATGAAGGGAATATGAGCGTTGCAGACATGAAGCATAGAAAGTGCGAGCTATATGAACCTTCAGAAGTTGTAAACAACATAAGTACGATGCTAACATATTAAGTGAAAAATGGAGATGTAACCACTTTCCAGGGCGGTGAGAATGAGAATGTGAACTCCAAGACAGTTAGCGATGATTTGATAATGATGTGATGATGTGATGGCATCTGCAAGGCAAAAGCGTAAATATGTTGCTGAAGATAAGGGTTAATTGAAGTTGGGTCAGAATAAATATCAATTCGAACATGGTACTATGGTCCAGAGGTATCTCACAACCCACTCATCACAGAAGAACATACATGCAGACATGTATCGTGAACCTCCTGCGAAAAGTGTTGTTAAGTCTAGCTACTTCTACTTATTTTCTGAAGATCACAATTACTTGGTTGATAGACTGCAATTGTTGGTTCCAATGCAAAGAAGGAGGATATATTTCTGTCGGTGATGAGATAAATTCGGTTATTGATGAACTCGGAGCTAGAGGCTTTATTGAATGGCATAGTATGTATGTGTGTGAATTGGTTAAGAATAGGAATAAATAAACACATTAGAATCAAAACAATGTATGTCTTCTTTTTTTTTATTCCTAACACCTAAGAATGTTTCTACTGGTATGTATTTATAAATGTCTGGTAGGCTGTAACTATTTGCGATGAACGTGTATGGAGTATGGCTATGAACAAATATCTGTTGGATATATATTTCATTGTGCGCTGCGGGGTTATAAGGATTTTTACTATATACACATACATGTTCAGTATACCTGATTGCCACAATACGTGCACTCTCTTCCTGATGAACAACAAGCATTTTATTTACGCCTATTGCTTCGTCTCTTCAAGTTAGCACTGCGGGTAAACAACTCGTCTCAGTTATCGCAATGATAAATCTTTCATGCAATGCTGATCTTTATGTGGTCGTGTATTGAAGATTGTACTAACACTATTTAAACATAGCTTTCAGTAATTGCATACACTTATTCTTCTGAGCAGGATGTGTTGCATTGAATGCTATATTTTCACGTATTAAGGGATCTGCCTATATTTTGCTTGGCACTGTAGAAATTCACATCTAGTCGATGAAGAAGTTATTCCAGAAGTAGTAGCATAAACAATTTTCTACCTACATTTGTTTGGTTGGGTGCCATGTTTTCAGTATTGTTGATCGAAATGGTTTCATATCATCGTCAGCTCGTATGGTTCGCTAGTAGAGTTTATGAACGGTTATTTTCTGTAACAGATTAAAGATTTTTTTTGTGAAAAAACCCGTATGCATATTTATATATGTGTTTGTGGGTTTGTCTGTTTGTAAATATATATAACATATGATTAACAGTAATTGCTTTTAATTACAATAAAAATTATCTACGTATGTGGCCAAAAATATTAAAGATAAAATTACCAATATTTTAAAGCAATTTTATCTGCTTCCCCACTGAATACTAAATATACTTGTTAAGTGAATAATAAATATATTAAAAGTTAAAATTATCGTGTGTTTGGCAGAAAACAGCGTACCTGTATGTAATACATCTATGTGGTAATCCCAAATATATAACTCTGAAAAATAAATGAATGCAGCAAACAAATACATTGTAGTAGATTTTAAAATTAATTTTCAAATTGGTTGGTCTGTAGAACATGTTATGGTTCTAACATGCCTATTTCTTGTAGCGAATGCTCTCTACTAAACAGAAAGCCTTGCTTGTGTAAAGGTATGTTGGCAAAATTCGAATCAAAATATTGTTTCTTTTTATTGGTTGTATGCAGAGTTCATTTCGCTTGCAGAAGGGTTGAATTGGAATACTTAAAGNAAAATATTGTTTCTTTTTATTGGTTGTATGCAGAGTTCATTTCGCTTGCAGAAGGGTTGAATTGGAATACTTAAAGTATTATACAAATTCCATCTATTACATCTGGGTGTTACTTAAAAAAAATATGTGTGTTGCGTAGAATACAGGTATTAAAATGTATCCACTTGCAGTAGTTCGAACAGGGAAACCTTTTTCGCGAGTATCGTTAAGTTATTTTTAGCTTAAATTATTTAAGCTAAAAATGAGAACTGGGTACTTTAGTTAATTTAATACTATGCGTACATTTTTGTTGTCTGTTGACTAATACAATATACATGGTAATAATAATGACACAAAACTCTTATGCGTTCGGGTTCGATGCGAATTGAATGGAATGCAGAACTCACTGAAGCTCAGTACGGATGAGTATACACTGATCTCCAGCGGCTGTACATGTCATAAAATTGGCTTGACTGACTAGCAACACGTAGTAATGCTGCTGGCTACTCAGTGTCTGGTAACTTACTCGCCATCTGGCAGCCCATCCATTAGAGAATCGTTTGCAGATTGTGGTAGTCAATCAGACACAGAGCTTTGCGAAGCCAATCGGCCAATGGGTTCGCCCCACATCAAATAAACCACCACGCCATTTCGTTTCTGTGTACTGTTCTATTATATGGGTATAACTCGGTTCTATTGAGAATGGAATGTGTTTTGTTCACGCTAGGAGTATAAAGGAACGACGTGCGGGCTTTGACCTCCTTATCATCCGCCAATTGTTTTACCTAAGCTGGGAGAACTGAAATGTATGTTGGTCTGCTAGTGTTTTTCTAATAATCTGCGAGTTCTCTATGACTGTTTACATTAACCATCACTAGATTAGTATGATTGTATTTAGCATATGCCGAGGTGATAAGACACACATATTTTCCCCTGCTGATTGTTTTATTCGACTCGGTGCTGAGTATTATTTGTAGAATATTTTATGTTCATATACACACTATGTCAGTGACTTTAAGGGAAACGGGATGGTAGGTAATGATTGTTAGCAGGCCTTCAAATTTTAGTGTGAAAAAGGTTCGATCTGCCACTGAATAACCGTTTATTTAAAATAATGTTAAACCATACATGATAAGTTGTGTGGCCGTGCAATTTTTTTATCATGTTAAGCTGAGTGTCTCTAATTTTAGCTTAAAAAAGGTTTTTGCGNCAATTTTTTTATCATGTTAAGCTGAGTGTCTCTAATTTTAGCTTAAAAAAGGTTTTTGCGTTTTTTTCAGGTATGCATTAATATTTGTTTCCACTAAATCTGAATGAATTTTCAAATATATCCATGCCATCGGCTGTACTATGCATGTATGTACATACATTTAATGTTCTAATGTCATCGCTGCTTACAAATAATTGTATGTATCAAGGCACTGCATATGACAACCGGAAAAAGAGGGTATTTGATTATGAAATTAATAAAATCTTTGACGTACGCATAAATTAGATAACTGTTAATCGTTTCTCCCTAAAACATTATTACTGTCAATGGTTGAAGTAAATTAATAGCATAGAATTTTTACACATTACGTTTGTTTTACGCACATTACATTACATAAAAAATAAATAATTGTTACACACTCCAACTCATTCCTTATTCGGCAAAAAACTTATGTTGTTTTTGTTTTATATATAAAATCCTGCTGTGAGCATTTTTACACAGGGCCTTAATTCGTAATTGCCCTCCAACTTGTTCATCACNTTTATATATAAAATCCTGCTGTGAGCATTTTTACACAGGGCCTTAATTCGTAATTGCCCTCCAACTTGTTCATCACGAGGGGTGATGCCTATGTCATGGACTTGGCAAGTATAGCTTAAGTGGATGGTAAATGTTGGTAAACTATGCTTATAAGAGGTCTTACGGTATAACTGAGCCTGCGGTACTGTTCGCCATAAGGAGTGNTAAATGTTGGTAAACTATGCTTATAAGAGGTCTTACGGTATAACTGAGCCTGCGGTACTGTTCGCCATAAGGAGTGATGTCTATATTGAGAATTTGGTGGCTATATCTTAAACAGATCGAAAATAGTGTCAACCTATGCTTATAAGAAGGCTTAAAACGTTATTTACCCTGCGGTTCTTTTCGTTGTCGGTGGTGATGTCGATTATACGAATTTGGTGGTTATATCTGAAACTGTTCGGAAATGATAGACAACTATGCTTACAAGAGGGCTGAAATGTGTGTTTTACTCTGCGGTCCTGTTTGTTGTCAGAGGTGATGTTTATACGTATTATGATTTTGTGGCTATATCTCAACCGGATCGTAAATGGTGCCCAACTACGTTTATATGAAGGTTTAAGGTGTTCTTGGCCCTNTTGTGGCTATATCTCAACCGGATCGTAAATGGTGCCCAACTACGTTTATATGAAGGTTTAAGGTGTTCTTGGCCCTATCTCCCTGAGTTTATGCTCTAGCTGGTATGAATGGTTGTTTTATGGTGGGAATCCAAGATGGCGGACGTAAAACACAAATATATTGGCGATTTACACCTCTGTTGCGAGTGAGCATTGGTTGGGGTAAGATGTGCACTTGGTGTGCAATTACCTTCTCATTTGTCTCGGTATATTTATTACTCTTGGTACATTTATTACTCTCAGTATGTGTTCTTAATCATTATGCATCTTCTAACTTCGCAATTATTCATTAATCATTTATTACTCCTAATTACAATAGCCCTTAATTACCTTCGATGGGAATCGATCCCAGGAGCACCTCCCCTCTCTCGTCAGTTGTGTTTCAGCAGCCTATGGCTAAACATGGGTACTTACTGCGTAATTACTCTCATTACTTGTATTACTCTATAGTAATGTACTTAGTATCGGTACATATACTTACNGGTACTTACTGCGTAATTACTCTCATTACTTGTATTACTCTATAGTAATGTACTTAGTATCGGTACATATACTTACTCTCAGTATGTTCATTATTTTCTGTATTCACCTATTCATTATGCACTTATTTGTTAAGTAATTGCTCGTTACGCTTTAATTACTTCTAATTACAATTACCCCTAATTACAGCTAAAGACCCTCTATGGGTCTCTAACCATCCTGAACATCAGAGGGGGTAGGGAAACCCGTCAGCCAACCACAACACACCTCCAAGAGGTAAGGAGGGGAAGAACAGTTTCCTCGGTTAAAGGATGTCTACTCTTTGAATTCCGCTCTCCAGAGCCAATTTACAGATCAATCAGATGACACTACGGCTACCGATGCTCCCTTGTGCAGTCAAACATAACTGTTCCCCCTACTACCTCACAGAGGGTAACATCATATCCACAGAGTTACTACGATCATTCGAGCTGGCAAGTGACGTGTGTAGTCACATATGAGTCTAAAGTTGTCTCAGAGTGTACTGCATAGTTTTAAAACCTTACCTAACAATTGTATTTCTACTTATCTTCCACCCTTCCACATATCAGACTAACAAGTATAATGCGAATTTGTTACAAACATGAACATGTAACTCTTATAACCGAATAATTAAAAATAGAAAAGCAAAAAGTGAATTTAATTTGCTAACTCAAGTCACACATGCGAGTAAAACGGCATCACTGGCNTTAAAAATAGAAAAGCAAAAAGTGAATTTAATTTGCTAACTCAAGTCACACATGCGAGTAAAACGGCATCACTGGCCGGCAGAACGGAGAATGGTCTTTGGCCAATCAGCGCCTGGAGGCTACCTTGACAGACGGCAGTCTTACCAATGGTGAATCTTCCGCAACACTCATTAACCAATCGTATACAAGGCCCGTTTCCAGAGCCTCGGGTAGCCAATCAGTGAACGGGTACGTCCAATAAGAGGAATAGCTACGCCATTTCACTTCTATGCACGTATCCATTCTGTGCTCCTAATCTTCTTGTACTCTAACATTAATCAAACCAGAAGCAATCAAGTTTAACATTCCACTCTCAATAAGATACTGTAACATGGAATGACGTTTTCGAATTCGCTGACAATATTATTGCAGGTGCTCCGGAACCTTTAAATAATTTTCGTTTTTGGTTACGAATCTATGAAAGTTGAAGGAAAATAAACTCCAAGCTAACACCTGAATTCCATAAACCACCTTGTTTAAATAAGTACTGATGAAAACTACGTTTAGCGCGGTTATTAAATGAACTCCAGCCACGACAATCCGGGTTCATTAGATCTAAGAAACGTGGTGGATGTTGCCAATGGTCAGTGGGTTTTCCCTGTGTTCTGATTTTTGTCTTCCAATTCATCCCGTCGACTTCAATATTAGGGTCTTGTTTCATGCAATACCTCCTGGGACGACGGCAGTACACAGTGGGCAAGCAAATAGATGATGATGTCCTTCACGTAAACAAGGTCAGTCTCTGGTTGGTTGCAATTTTTTGATGAAAAATGGTGCTCTCTNAGATGATGATGTCCTTCACGTAAACAAGGTCAGTCTCTGGTTGGTTGCAATTTTTTGATGAAAAATGGTGCTCTCTGATTCGCTCGGCCGTGCCACAGAATAATAGTGGAGTGGAGAGATCTGGACGGCTCGTAACATCGAGGTCTTGAGAGCTAACGAGGGTGAAGTGACGTGAGGATGGAGCAGCGTTGGAATGCAGGGCCGGGGTAAATGGTAGATCCCCGAGGAAACCCGCTGACCAGCGGCATCATCCAGCACGATTCCCACTTGGAAACATCGAGAGCGACCCTGCCTGGAATAGAACGCGGTTCGTCTTGATGGGAGGCGAGTAGTCTAATCACTACGTCACCATGGCCCTCAGAATAGTACCAACACAATAGTGAAATGGTGTGTCAATTCCTTTGACGTGGTCGTGCCCGTTCGCTGACTGGCCGCGCGAGGCTCTGGAAACGGGCATATTGACTGAATGGTTACCGCGTGCTGTGAAAGGCTTTCCTATTGGTTGAAATGCCGGCTGGCAAGGAATTCACCAGGCTCTGATTAGTGTCATGACATGTTGCTGGCCAGTAAAGCCATTGGCGTGTGCAGCTTGTGTTCGCGGAATAAGAGGCAATTTCAACTTTGTGTACTTAAGTTTCCTGTGCCCCAGTCAAGGAAGTTTTCTCGTATTTTGGAGTTCAACTAGTCGTGGAATGTTTTTGTGGGAAACAGGTAGCCCCACATATCACCAGTCCGCGTCTGTATTCTCAGGAATACTATGATCGTGCTCTCCATCTCCGTATTCGCTACACAGGCCCGTGTCCTCGTTATGTTCTTTTAAATCCGCATTTAACGAGGGTTCCCTTTGGAGGGATTTTGCTACTGATCTATCTTATATCCCTCACCGTCGCAGTGGCTGGCGCATTGTGTATACAATGAGGAAGGGATTTTTGTTTACCGTCTCTTGTACAGTGGGGTCATCAGGGACGAAAACATTTGCCTGGAAAATCAGCAGCGGGAAAAGCTATCGGCCACTGTCTGAATGAATGAACCATCTCAGTATTCGCCCGACATAATTTCGGTAGACTAGGGAAAACCGAATTCGGGATGGCCAGATAAGGATTGAAATTTAAGTCCTCCCGTATGCGAGTTCAGTGTGTGTAACCACTTGTGCCACCTTGTTGTGTACCTTGAGGACGCCAAACCACCAAAATATCGTCTCGTCGACGATGGAAGTGTTTACCGTACCACATGCCCTACAACGACTGTTCTCGTATATGGCTAAAATGGATATATTAAGATAAAGTGAATTAGCAGAGTACTTCTCAAGTTAGTCCAGCAATTGACCAAGAAGTAGTTTTAATCTGTACACGGTTTATTGAGTATTATTAACATCATTGTTTGTGTTGTATTTCCTTTACCATAGTGTCCTGCCAGATTATGTAAATTTAATATTGCCATGGACCAAGTCAATTTGTTCATGCGCCGATAAAAAGTATCTCTTGAATTTATAGGAACTTAGATATGTTACTGATGTCATGATTGTTACTATTAAATTCATAGAACAACCGAAAAAAAAAAATTAGATTAATTCGGTGTTGATTAATCTAAACATAAGACTTTCAGTACGACGTTAAGACATCGAATTTTCCTTAACAATGTNAATTAGATTAATTCGGTGTTGATTAATCTAAACATAAGACTTTCAGTACGACGTTAAGACATCGAATTTTCCTTAACAATATTACTAATGTTATTGAAGGTCTATCTATCACTGTGTCCATTAACATATACACAGGAGTAGGCAATAATTCCAAGGTTGATTTTAAAAATGCTCAACTCCGAATCCTCCTCTACTACTCTGAGGATTTAAGTGACTCATTCCGCTAAGAGCGACTAATATTATTACTTACCTGAGGTTTTTTTACTCTTGCTTCGAAGAGCTTTGAATCCGCCTTAAAATTTTCAATTATTTAGATATTTTTTTGTTGGAAAAGTGATTTTTTGGTAAAAATTATTAATTTCGGAAGTTAGTTTTGAGGCGAAATAGACAATTNATTTTTTGTTGGAAAAGTGATTTTTTGGTAAAAATTATTAATTTCGGAAGTTAGTTTTGAGGCGAAATAGACAATTTGGTCGATAACATGGCCGTCCCAGGTCACAGGTCACCGCGACCTCCACCTGTGACTTAATCGCAGGCAGGCGAATTCTGAATTATAATGACAGATGCCTGTGCCATAACCGACGTATATTCATTACTCGCCACGTCACTTCAATTATGCATACTGCCATTTTCTGTCGCATAATAATAATCGTCTCCTTAAATGCACATTGGTTTATCAGGATTTTGATCTCATTGATGGTAACCAAGTAAGGCCCATGTTATGATATTTTACACCATTTCACAGGAATCGGGAAGTAAGAAATACTTCTCAAACCTAGGAACCCCTGATTGCGAGCCAGACATGTTACCACATGACCACACACGTTCGGTAGTCGACCGTTCAATGAATCCAAAACTAAATATTGCAGGGCACTTTATAAACACCTTCCACATTGTTCTGAGTTAAGATGGGAGAAAGTGTACAGTGTGAATACCAGCTGCGCAGTGAGCATCAGTCGAGTCTAAACAGTGAACGGCTAATTTGCCAACACATCTGTCAAAAACCATACGGCTGAACTATTGGTAATAGTACATTTGTGGTTACTTCCAACTTTCAAGAAGCCCTGCTGAAGTTTTACTTTAAGGCTATTACTCTGCCTCATGCAAACAAAGCTTAACCAAGTCAAGAAAATTACACCAAGGGTCAACGTACCGCATATGCGCTCGCTCAGTTTAATAACATTGTCCTTAAGACCTTTTCCTTGCTAGGCACTACAGGCACACCTATTTTCCATCTGTGTTCATTAATATTACTTAGAACTGAAATACAATCTATAGAGAATATGTACGTAAGATTTCAGTTTAAGTGAAAATAATATAATTTTACATTAACAGAATACAAAACGCTTGTGATACATTATATATTTAGAAAACATTAAAACATGTCATATACGCTGTTCACGGTAAAGTGAGCACTGTTGAGGCCCTAGTTACTTATCTTTTCAGCGATTTTTTATCCTTTAACTGCCTTTTTAAATAAATATTGCCATGCGAGTAATAAATACAGTGAGCGTATTCCGCCGCACTTGGAATAAGTTAGCGTCTAAGCCTGAAAGAAAAAAAANATGCGAGTAATAAATACAGTGAGCGTATTCCGCCGCACTTGGAATAAGTTAGCGTCTAAGCCTGAAAGAAAAAAAATACTATTATTCCAAAAGAGGGGGCTTTCAAAAGTGCTCACTTTGCCGTGAATAGCCTATACATGTAGGGATTTTTCAATTGTTTATTAGAAAAGTGTAAAGTTACAGCGAATAATCTATATCACAACTTTTATAATACATACATGGCTTTCATAAGTTATTACAATTCCTCTGAGCGAGATTTATTGCAACGATGTTATATTTAACCATGAATTAATTTCCTAAAGGCATTAGATCATTGGAAGGCTAAGTGAAAGAACGTCCCACCAGTGGCCAATCATATTCCAAAATGCGGATATATGCAGAGCCGAAGATCAAACCTATCTTATACTTCGTCTTTATTTTTTTGATTACAAGCTCTTAAGGAACACCTATGATCCAGCAGGAGAACTACCCTTAATCCTCACCTGTCTATAGGAACTGTGTTGTCGCTCATTATTCCACTCTTCATATTCGTCGGAAGCAGTGGAATTTCTCGCGAAAAAAATTCCACGACCGATTATACTCCAAAACACTTTAACTTAAATCCCCTTTGTGATTGGATCATAATAACTTTTGCGGGTCTTAGCTGTCTGCCTGTGATTCTGATTGCTCCAGCCAGTCTTCCGAGAAAGACACGAGACCAATCACACAAGTAAGTTGCAGCTGTGCACGTATGATATTGACGTCTAGCACACGCGTAAATATTTTCGCGAGAATCAGGTGGCACTCTCCATAAGCAGAGACAAGGAAATTTCGCTAACTTATTCGAGAACAAGTTGCATTTTAAACACAAGAACATTTGAAATTTTTTCAATTGGATAGTAGTTTGTTATCCACGCCCTGGATGAATCAGAATCAATAACTGACAGTAGCTCTAAATTGGGGTTTCCACGTCACCTGGCTAGAAACGGGGAGCGGGGAGACATATAGTCGGTTCACGACTGGAAGAAATTTTTGAAAATCAACCTATGAAAAAACACCCTAGCCGTTAGCGACTTACATATAACATTACAAACAGCGGCGAGCGCGAATACAGTTATGCCGTTAGGTTTCCAGCACAAATAGAGGAAATAGTTCCAAAGTTTTAATGTAATTGTTAATTTATCGCTTACAGATGGGTGTCAAAAAGACTTGTATCTTATTATGCCAATTATTAATGACGTGATGCTAACGTATTTAGATTTCAACGTTTCTTGCATAGTCACATTATCACTCTCAAAGTGAAAGTAACGCGGCCATTTGTTTACTAACCTTCGTTCCTTGTGTTGTTGACACACGTGCCAGAGAATTTGTGCGATTATCTTGTTTAACCTATAATAATTCATTTATTTGTCTTGTTTTACTAATATCCGCTCTTTATTATTTGGTTTTTAATAACGTATGATTTTAATTTGTGCTCACTTTCTCGTTGTACTGTTTTTATGTGTTTCGTGCACGTGTCTTTCCTTTGCCACTCTATTCTAACGTTGCAGTATTTGCACATAAGAATTGTTTTCACATTGTCGAAGACGTAGAATCCTTCACTCGCAAACTCTGCCGTCCTGTCGAAAACCGTCACAACCATTTTTAAATAACGTTTTACAATTGCGCGAAACATCCGACTCAACCACCACGCCATTTTAACGTCTGTAGCAATTTCGATCAATACTGATGATCTTGCCTTCGATGTACGGGAATTTATCGAAAGTCACTAACAATCGATTGTAAATAGACAACAACTATCGATTCATCAAAATACTCGCATTTTGGGTTTATAGAATGAAATGTTTTTCGCTGGCATCGCATATTCTTTTGTGTGAAATTCTCAAGATTAAAAACTTTATGCTTGTGGAATATCCATTAATTATATATATATATACATATATATATGCATATATATGCATATATATAATGGGTACGTGCATGTACGAACACATGTACACACACACAGTGGAATGTAAACATTGCCATGTGACTGCCACATGGCAGTCACATGGCCATGTTTGTTTACCTTTAGTGGAAGGATACGTAATGGGCTTGAAAGTAGATCTTTAGCAGGGCTTCAAGAAAGTCTCTTCCAGTCGTGAACCGACTAAAGATAGTACAAGACAGTATGTCATTCCCTAAAAATTTCCCAAATTTCCCAAAAATGTTATTTTTTCCCGTTTTTCTCTCGAAATACGCCTCTTTTTCCCCAAAATTGCCCTTTAATCTCTAAAAATTTCTCGAATTTCTCTAAAAAAATGTCACGGTTTTTCTCTTTTCACACACAGCTGCAAGCGGCTCCCAACAGAAACGCCCGCCATTACACCCCAGATAGTATGACACAGCACGTAACATCCCCTTTCCCCCAAAATTTCCCTTTAGTCCCTAAAATTTCCCAGATTCCCCAAAACATTTTCTCACACATGTATCCCAGCGCAGGCTCGCGTCGCCGAACGCGAGACTTACAAAGATTTGGAAAAAAAAATTTTATTTAAAATGTTGACATTTAAATTTTTGTTATGTGTACATGTAATATAATGCAACACAGAGAGTCAACGTAAGGTTCAAAGGCCCGTCACCGATTGGCAATGCAACACCTACAAACATTTTTGGAAAAAAAATTGTTTGTAAAATATGATTTTAAAATCTTTTTTTAAATTTGTTATTTAAATTTTTTTGGATGCAAAGCATACAACTCAGAGAGTCAATGTAAGGTTCAAAGTTTCGTGTGTGTAAGTTAATGTCATCACACGAATCTCTCGTACTGATTGAGGTTGCTGCTATGCATTAAATTACCTCTAAGGAAAANGTAAGTTAATGTCATCACACGAATCTCTCGTACTGATTGAGGTTGCTGCTATGCATTAAATTACCTCTAAGGAAAAGCTAACAGATGCTAGCATAGGAATCTAGATTTTAAAAAAATACAAAATTAATTTATATTCACACAATTAAATTAAATAATTTTATACATTTTAAAAAGTTAAAAAACTNGTAAGTTAATGTCATCACACGAATCTCTCGTACTGATTGAGGTTGCTGCTATGCATTAAATTACCTCTAAGGAAAATCTAACAGATTCTAGCATAGGAATCTAGATTTAAAAAAAATACAAAATTAATTTATATTCACACAATTAAATTAAATAATTTTATACATTTTAAAAAGTTAAAAAACTATTTGATATTAAAACAAAGTCACTATATGATCGCCAGCCTGCTTTCGAAAGCTGCTTATCGTCGAGTAAGATCTTCAGAGCTGGTAAGCCCATGAGTGGTGTTCGTCGCTGGTCGCGTCCGGTGTTCGATGTCTGGCTGCACGTCCGCAGCTGGGAGGAAATGCACAGCTGGACCTCGTTCGCAGCGATGAAAAAAATTTGGTAACTCCAGTCACATCCAAATAATTATTCTTTTTAAAAAAATCGAGGCATAATATTCCGCATCGCGCTCCGTAGACGTTTGCTGTTATAAAAAAACAAACACTAGGATGAGTTGATAATGTTCTGGAAAACGCGCCCTGTTGGCGTTACGCTGTTCTGAAACACCAGATAGCTTCGACAATGTTCTGAAATGTTAGTAACTCACCTCTGTCGACGAGCTGTGGACGGCATCGTGGGACCTGGGTGACGGCAGGAAGTCGTCGGCGTCGTACGGCCAGAAATGGGTAACGGCAGGAGTTTAGCGTCGTGGAACCTGGGTGACAACAGGAGATCGTCGGCGTCGTGCGGCCAGACCTGGGTGATGGCCGGAGGTTGGCGTCGTGGCACCTGGGTGAAGACAGGAGGTCGTCGGCGTCGTGCGGCCAGACCTAGGGGATGGCCGGAGGTCGGTTTCGTGGGATCTGGGTGATGGCAGGAGGTCGGCATCGTGCGGCTGAAGAGTCGTTTAGGCCCTATACGAACTTATGAGCATAGCTGATTGTAATTTCCAACTCGTTTAAGGTACAGCTGTCAAATTCATAACACAGACATTGACTCCGACAAGGAAAATTAACAAATAGTCATTTAAGCCCTATGCGAACTTATAAGCATAGTTGGTCATAAATGCCAACCCGTTTAAAATAACGGCATCAAATTTGTAACATACACATCACCCCCGACATCGAATATCATCACAGAGTCATTTAGGTCCTATGCAATCTTATAAGCACAGTTGGCCATACTTTCCGAACCGTTTAAGGTACAACCGTCAAATTCATAACATAGACAACGCCTATGACAAGAATAATTAACATGTGGTCATTTAAGCCCTATGTGAACTTTGTGACATCAGAAGGTCGACATCGTATGTCCAGGTTGATGGTCGGCAACGTGTGGCCGGACCTGGGTGATGGCGAGCGAGGTCGGCGTAGTGTGGACAGACCTAGGTGAGGGAGAGTGAGCGGGGTCGGCATCGTGCGGCCAGACCTATGAGATGGTGAGCGGCATCGGCGTCGTGCGGCCGGACCTGGGTGATGGCAAGCGAGCAGGGTCAGCATCGAGCGACCAGACCTGGGTGACAGCGAGCACGGTTGACGTCATGGGCTAAACCTTGTTGATGGCATGCGTTGGTGAAAAAAAAATAGTAACTCTGGTCCCTTCTAAATGATTAAAACAACAGGACCAGGATGGTTATCTCAGAGTATTCCCAACCATACACAATGATAAAGGACGCAAATATGTTATGCAAAGCTCTCTAAAGTGTCTCAACACTGTCGATGCTGGTAGCCAATCCTAAAGGATGCTACTATACACAACGATAAAGAAACCTAAAATGTTACTCAAGGCTCTCGAAAGTGACTCATGATCAGTAGCCAATCATAAAGAACGTTACAGTGCACAATAGTAGAGGGGTCTAACATGTTATGCGAGGCTCTCGAAAGTATCTTGGACACTGCGACGAAGTGCACAGCTTAACATAAAGGATGCTGCTGAACACTTCATTAACCCGCAAGGCATAACAGAAAGAATGTCGCTGTGATGCTTGACATAACATAAAGGACGTCACCGTGACTCGACGCATAACATGAAGGACGTCGCCGTGGCATGTGGTGTAACATAAAGAACGTCGCTGTACACTTTAACGACGCGCATGGCATAACATAAAGGTTGGTGCCGAACACNCGACGCGCATGGCATAACATAAAGGTTGGTGCCGAACACTAGAACGAAGTGCGAGGCATAACATTAAGGATGCTGGAAAACACTTCAAATGACTCATACAGCCTAACATTAGGGAGGCTGCCGAACACTGCAATGATGAACGCAGCCTAACATAAAGGATGATGATGGTCACTTGTCCTCATGCACGCACACATATATACAAACATATACATGCATGCATGCATGCAAATATATACACAGGGGTTTTCCCAGAGTCTTCCCAACGACACAACGATAAAGGAGCCTAACATGTTATGTAAGGCTCTCAAAAATGTCTTGGCATTGTTGAAGCTGGTAGCCTATCCTAAAGGATGCTAACACACACAACGATAAAGGAGCCTAACATGGTATGCGAGTCTCTCGAAAGTGTCTCTGCACTAGCGAAGCTAGCCTCCTATCATAAAGATGCTACCATACACAATGACAAAGGAACCTAATATTTTATGCAAGACTCTCGAATGTAACTCGTCATTGGCCGCAAGTCACAAGGAACGCTGGCTCGCACAACGATAAAGGGACCTAACATGTTACGCATGGCTCTCGAAAGTGTCTCGTTATCGACAGTCTACCATANCCTCGCACAACGATAAAGGGACCTAACATGTTACGCATGGCTCTCGAAAGTGTCTCGTTATCGACAGTCTACCATAAATAACACTACCATGCTCAATGATAAAGAGGCCTAACATATTACACGAAGCTCACACACAACGATAAAGGGACCTTACATGTTACACAAGACTCGAAAGAGTCTCTGACGAAGCTATCATAAAGAATGTTACCTTACACAACGATAAAGGCGCCTAATATGTAACGCAAGGCTCTCGAAAATATCTCGTAAAAGAAGAAGTTGAGAGTTTTTTNACAACGATAAAGGCGCCTAATATGTAACGCAAGGCTCTCGAAAATATCTCGTAAAAGAAGAAGTTGAGAGTTTTTTATAAAGGACGCAACCACACACTCTCTAACCATTAGTCACGCAAGAGAGTCTTCACAGCTACATGATGGTGTAAACAGATATAAAAAAAATAATTATAAAACAATAGTTATATACATTTAACAATCTATATAAATTGTAATGTATTACATGATCAACATACGCAGTACAGTATGTTAGGCGAAGAAATTCCAGTTGTAAAGTATTTGAACAATAAGGTGAACACAACTATACACTAATTCAAACTGATATAAAAAAATATATATTTATAAGTATATATAAGCATTCATAATATATAACGAATTTCATTCCGTTGTCGAGAATAGTGGAGAAAAGCAGATAGTTACTACTACGTTCATCTACTACGAGTGTGAACCCAACAGCATGAAGCCCTAAAGAGATGCTACAACTAATACCGTATCGATGTTATTACTGTGATTGTATACTCTGCTACAATATGAAAATGAAATCTATAGTTGAAGACTTACCAACTACAACATGGTCAACAGCAAGTAGCCCTGAAAAAGCTTTGGAACGATACAAATTATTAATTCTCTTTTGGACTTTAACAAAATCTGGATGGAACTTGCCACCACTAGGATTTCAAGTGGAAGTATGCTGGACGAAATATGAGAAAATCGAAGTGGAATGGTAGAGCATGAAACATGGCTCCATCAGGGTGCCAGNTAGAACAGCAGTCCAGTGAGACAGCAGCACCTGCAGGCTTTTGCCAAAGGCCGCCCATCGCCGGAGATCACCCACCTGCAGCAAGAGCTAAGTATACAATCACCGTCAAAAGAAGCCCCCCTCCCCCTCCATCAGAAAGTCGTTAGCAGTCAATCCTAGTAACCAAA
The DNA here is from genome assembly GCA_002778355.1 of Clitarchus hookeri. Lineage (NCBI taxonomy): Eukaryota > Metazoa > Arthropoda > Insecta > Phasmatodea > Phasmatidae > Clitarchus > Clitarchus hookeri. The sequence goes on along the minus strand of NQII01000312.1, from coordinate 360,359 downwards.
TTATCACAGTACCACACCTCTCCAGTGCTGATGTATTAAATTTGNGAAGTCGTTAGCAGTCAATCCTAGTAACCAAATTATCACAGTACCACACCTCTCCAGTGCTGATGTATTAAATTTGTGTTAAATTCTAGACAATATATTCGTCCTTCAAAATACAATAGTAAAAGACTAAATTATTGCAAACCCCTTAACCTTCAGGCATCATATAGTCGGTGCCTGGGGATATTAACGACACTATAAGCCACTCTGTCTTCCACAGAGGCGATATAGCGTCAAGTAAAGCGGCTTNTCATTTGTGTTGAATTCGAGACAATATATTCGTCCTTCAAAATACAATAGTAAAAGACTAAATTATTGCAAACCCCTTAACCTTCAGGCATCATATAGTCGGTGCCTGGGGACATTAACGACACTATAAGCCACTCTGTCTTCCACAGAGGCGATATAGCGTCAAGTAAAGCGGCTTCCCAACTGTGGGGCCTAAATACGTCAAGTTAAAGTGGCGCCTGGACGTGGGGTGCAACGCTAGTTAGTATATCATACATCAAGTTAATTTGGCGCACAACTGTGGGGCCTACATACACAGCCTAGCATCAGTTGGTAAGTACTTATAACTTATTTACTTTAGATTTTTTATATTTTTATATCTCTTTGCGATTGTATGTTGTAGTGTTGACCTTATCGTTTTCCAGGCTTCACGGCTCTGTGATATTATTTTACTTTAGTCTAATGTTACATATGTTGTTCGTCGCTTGGTTGAATTTTTGTGTGTCTGTACCATAGCTCGGACGCAGGATATATGTGAGAAAGATAGTTTTACTATTTATTTTGCTCTACTAGCCAAGGCTACAACGACTGTTTTTTTCAGACGCACAGTGTTGTCTATCATCGCGTGATGTGTTGTACAGTGCTCGTCACTGGTACAATATATGTGGGTAGTTTTTAACAACTACTTTTATTTTATTTTTATGCCTGCTAGTNACAGTGCTCGTCACTGGTACAATATATGTGGGTAGTTTTTAACAACTACTTTTATTTTATTTTTATGCCTGCTAGTATCAACGTTTCGAGAGTTTATTTTTTTCGGTCTAACATAATGTATAGTGTTAGTTGCGTGTGCGATATGCAGCGGTCGGTGGGAGTTTATTACTATTTACCTTTACATTTTTTTTTTAATATCTAATCATCAATATATATCGGTGCCATAGACTCTTGCATGACTACTGGTTTACTTACACTGNTTAATATCTAATCATCAATATATATCGGTGCCATAGACTCTTGCATGACTACTGGTTTACTTACACTGTGTTTACTAGCAAGCAAAGGGACACAACCCTTAGAAGTCGTTTAATGAAACGTTAGATTAACTTCGGGGATAGATACTATAGATTTTTCATTCTATGTCTGGTTCTTAAGGGTTATCAATGTTAGTGATGACTAGAGCTGCCGATCCTTGTGTAGGANACAGTGCTCGTCACTGGTACAATATATGTGGGTAGTTTTTAACAACTACTTTTATTTTATTTTTATGCCTGCTAGTTACAACGTTTCGAGAGTTTATTTTTTTCGGTTTTACATAATGTATAGTGTTAGTTGCGTGTGCGATATGCAGCGGTCGGTGGGAGTTTATTACTATTTACCTTTACATTTTTTTTTAAATATCTAATCATCAATATATATCGGTGCCATAGACTCTTGCATGACTACTGGTTTACTTACACTGTGTTTACTAGCAAGCAAAGGGACACAACCCTTAGAAGTCGTTTAATGAAACGTTAGATTAACTTCGGGGATAGATACTATACATTTTTCATTCTATGTCTGGTTCTTAAGGGTTATCAATGTTAGTGATGACTAGAGCTGCCGATCCTTGTGTAGGACTGACGATGATAGTTTATATTATCATATAAGAATTTTTTTGCAGTTATCACGACTGTGTGTCACATGTATGTATCACATTTGTATGTATTTTTATTTTGCTATTTACATATCTTAGTTTGTTGTGTTATCCATCCTAAATTTTATTTACGTATATGCTTTCGTATATATTTAAGTCTTTCGACTGAGTCATTGAAGTCTTCACAAAATAAGCAGCTAGACTTTCCCATTACCCTTCACAGAAGGTTCACGATACACATATGCGTGAATGTTTTTCCATGATGAATAGGGAACTGAGGTCGAGCTTTGGAACTATACAAAACTATTAATTNCGTTACCCTTCACAGAAGGTTCACGATGCACATATGCGTGAATGTTTTTCCATGATGAATAGGGAACTGAGGTCGAGCTTTGGAACTATACAAAACTATTAATTCTCTTTCGGACTTAGACTATATCTGTTAATTTTGTTATTTTCATAATGATAGCTGTGACCACCAATATTAGCATGACTATGATAAATGAATAACAATAAAACAGTAACTTTTATTCTTTAACCTTTTTTTTTACAGATGTGATACACGAGTCATACAGTCTCATTAAAAACTATTATTCTAGTGTGGAGGTTGTGTGCGTCCGTGCCTGTGTATATGTTACTTGTAATTTGTGTATGACTTGTTTAGTGACTGTGACCTTGAGCGTACATGGTACTTGCACCTTGTTTATCATTTGTTTTTCACCTTACATAGACGTCGACTGTAGCTAGGTTTTCCTGTTACTCTTCATAGAAGGTTCACGATACACGTCTGCGTGTATGTTCTTCCATAATGAGTAGGTTGTTAGATATCTCTGAGTCAGGGTACCAGGTTCGAATCTGTGTTTCTACGCATAGGTAAGTGTTCTGCACGTCGGAATTCAGTCATGTCAGCTGAAGGCTATGTGTCCCTTGCAGGGACTGTGTGACCTTGGAGCCTTGCACAACACTCTCTCGGCTAGTGATCTGTGTTATCCGTTAAACTTGCCACCACCTGCACGGTGATGACATCGTCAGCTGACTATCTGAGCTGTTTCACATATTCACTACCATATGGCAACAGTCGCAGTCTACCCTTGTATAGGACAAACGATGATTGTTTACATTATCATAAACGTTTTTTTTACAGTTGCCGCAACTTTGTCTCTCATGTATGTATCATTTTTGTATATATATATATATATATATATTGCTTTTTGCATATCTCAGTTTGTTGTAAATTATCCATTCTGATTTTTATTTACATATCTATATTTTTCATATGTATTTGGTTCGGAAATTATAGCTAACTATGCTTAGGACAGTATATATATATACACACACTACATACANTTTCATATTTATTTGGTTCGGAAATTATAGCTAACTATGCTTAGGACAGTATATATATATACACACACTACATACACGTATATGTAGTCATTTTCGTTGCCGGTAGTGAGAGCTTCTGTACATATTGCACAAGTGACCCATCGATAGTGAACTGAGTTCGAGACTTGACAATATACAAAAAATATTAATTATATTTTAAACTTTTGACAAAAAATGGGTTTTTATTCTCAGTGGTGGAGGTGAACTTAATATTAGAGAGGGTTAAGATAAATGAATAACACAGAAATAATTTACATACTTTTACCTTAATTTACAGAGTTAACATAATATGAATACATAATCATATTTGATACATGATTGCCATATTCTTATTCATTCGAGCGAAACATTTATGATTTCTGTTTTGGAAGAAGAACAATATCTGTTGTGAGCATTCAAGCTGTCCTAATTCAAATATACTGTACGACAGTTACCACATGGGTTGGTATTGTAGACCATAGCAAATTTACAGTTGCTATCTTCNAATTCAAATATACTGTACGACAGTTACCACATGGGTTGGTATTGTAGACCATAGCAAATTTACAGTTGCTATCTTCATGTGTTTTGTCCAGCTGCTCTTGCTGAATGTTTTGCCGCGATACTTGCACTTCCTCCCCAATGAATGACAAACATGGCCTTTGCGTGTATTGTTATGTCTATTACAGGTTATCACTTCGGCTAAACACAGCATCATAGTTATCACAGTCGAATGCCTTGTATGCTGGGCTGAACATGCAATGACAAATTTAATGTCATCGTGAACTATAATTTGTGCTAAAAGTATTTCCCCAATAGCTACATTGATATTGTACTGCTCGCATCAACTCTTTCAGGGCTACTTGCTGTTGACCATATTGTAGTTGGTAAGTCTTCAACTATAGATTTCATTTTCATATTGTAGCAGAGTATACAATCACAGTAATAACATTGATACGGTATTAGTTGTAGCGTCTCTTTAGGGCTTCATGCTGTTGGGTACACACTCGTAGTAGATGAACGTAGTAGTAACGATCTGCTGTCCTCCACTATTCTCGACAGCGGAATGAAATTCGTTATATATTATGAATGCTTATATATACTTATAAATATTTTTTTTATATCAGTTTGAATTAGTGTATAGTTGTGTTGACCTTATTGTTCACATACTTTACAACTGGAATTTCTTCGCCTAACATACTGTACTGCGTGTGTTGATCGTGTAATACATTACAATTTATATAGATTGTTAAATGTATATAACTCTTGTTTTATAATTTTTTTTTATATCTGTTTACACCAACATGTAGCTGTGAAGACTCTCTTGCGTGACTAATGGTTAGAGAGTGTGTGGTTGCGTCCTTTATAAAAAAAACTCTCAACTTCTTCTTTTACGAGATATTTTCGAGAGCCTTGCGTTACATGTTAGGCTCCTTTATCGTTGNAAAAAAACTCTCAACTTCTTCTTTTACGAGATATTTTCGAGAGCCTTGCGTTACATGTTAGGCTCCTTTATCGTTGTGCACGGTACCGTTTTTGTATTAGGCTACCGATCATGACACACTTTCAGGAGCCTTGAGAAAATTGTAAGGCTCCTTTATCGTTGTCTCTAGTGGCATCCTTTAGGATTGGCTATCAACTTCGACAGTGTTGAGACACTTTTGAGAGCCTTGTGTAACAAGTTAGCTTCCTTTATCATTGTGTATGTTTGGGAATACTCTGAGATAGCCATCCTTGTCCTGTTGTTGTTAATAATTTAAGTGAGGCCAGGGTCACTAATTTTTTTCAGCAACGCCTGCCGTCAACGAAGTTCAGCCGCACGACGTCGACCCTGCTCACCGTCACCCAGGTCTGGCTGCACGACGCCAACCCCGCTCATTCGCCGTTACCCAGGTCCAGCTGCACGACACCGACCTCGATCGCCATCACCCAGGTCCGATCGCACTTTGCCGACCATCACCCTGGACACACGACGTTGACCTCCTGACATCACCCAGTTCACATACGGCTGAAATGACCATATGTTAATTTTCCTTGTCTGAGGCGAAGTCTATGTTATGAATTTGACGGTTGTAACTTAAACAGTTCGGGAATTACGACCAACTATACTTATAAGTTCACATATGGCCTAAATGAATCTGTGATAATATGCGATATCGGGGGTGATACATATGTTACAAATTTGATGTCTATATTTAAAACGGGTTGGAATTTACGACCAACTGTGCTCATAAGATCGCATAGGGCTTAAATAAACATTTGTTAATTTTCCTTGTCGGAGGCGATGTCTGTGTTACGACTTTGACGGTTGTACCTTAAACGGGTTGGAAATTACGAACAACTGTGCTTATAAGTTCGCTTAGGGCCTAAATGACTCTGTCGTCACCCAGGTCCTACGACGCTGACCTCCTGCCGTCACCCAGGTCTGGCCACACGATGCCGATGCCCTCCTGCCGTCACCCACATCCCACGATGCCAAACTCCTACCGTCACCCAGGTCTCACGACGCCGACCTCCTGCCGTCACCCAGGTCTGCCGCACAACGGTGCCGACCTCTTGCCGTCACCCAGGTCTCACGATGCCGTCCACCTCTCGTCGACAGAGGTGAGTTACTAACATTTCAGAACATTGTTGACGCTATCTGGTGTTTCAAAACAGCGCAANAACATTGTTGACGCTATCTGGTGTTTCAAAACAGCGCAACGCCAACAGGGCGCGTTTTCCAGAACATTATCAACTCATCCTAGTGTTTGTTTTTTCATAACAGCGCAACCTCTATGGAGCGCGATGCAGAATAATATGTCCCGATTTAAGAAAAAAGAATAATTATTTGGATGTGACTAGAGTTACTAAATTTTTTCCAGTGCTGCCAATGAGGTCCAGCCGAGCATCTCCTCCCAGCTGTGGACATGCCGCCATATTATTGGTCTGAAGGAAGTTCTCTCTTCCGAATGTCATCCAGCAGGTGGAGTTTCAACTTCTACCACCACGAGTCCATCTTCAGGTACATGGTCGCTGGACAGAACAGTCAGTGGTACCTTTCGGATTTGAGTATTTGCCGCCTCCCAGTTTTTATCTTTAATATACACTCTAAATCTGACATTGTGGAAATGCTCTCAGATAAGTGAAATAAGCTATAAACTATCATCTAGAAGCCACTGGCTGTTAAATATATATGCCAGTGACTCAAATATGCTGATTTAATAATGATTATTCTCTGAATAATTTGTTCCAATTCAAATGACTATTTCGCCAGACGGTGGCAGCTCACTTTTTTAACAATGCTTCCTGAGATTGTTTGACGACCGTCAATACTCTGGTCCTTTAATCAACAGAGAGAAGGGTGGGTGTGCTGGTGGTGCCTTTGCAGGACCATGGGCGTGAATGAGTGCAATGTTCTCAGCATTTGTGGGCTGGCATATTCGTGCGCACTGGTGTGTCATACTAGAGTTTTGTTGTCTGGTTAGCAACAGTAACAGCTGGTAGCATCTGCACTGACAGTGCATGATCTCCATCCCCCACCGAATGGGGTTACGCAAAAGTAATAGAGGTTAAGCTGGGAATAGACGTCGAAAGTGACGATTTTTCGAAGCACAATTTTCGGTACCGGATGGACAAAAGTGAGGAGTTACTTAGGAATGAAATATATCTGATGGATTAGTATCGTCAAAAGGATGTGCCCAAGTGATGGAAGACTAACACAAAATGTGTTAAGAAGCGAAAAAGAAAAGCAGAGCGGCCAAAATTGTGGCTTCCGTATATTAATCATATCATACTGGCAATGGAATTCATCACTGCAGAAAAGACCAGAAACTGGAAGAAGCATACTGGGATGATGAAACTTTTGATCCCTACTTTCCATCCTATAAGTCACTCTTCATACGCCAAATGTGCTCACATATATCATCATTTAATCATTAATATGAAAACCACATGTCACTAGTCCCAAACGACTTTTTTTTCTCAGTTTGTTAGTCAGCCAGATTTTGGTTGGGAGTATGGACCAACATTGTTATAGAGCATTCGCTGAACAGCCCCATGAAATTAACCGGATCATTCCCATATGGTGGAGGTATAACAGAAGAGACATTGTTACGATGAAATTTTTCCCTTATTTTATCAGACATGTTTTGAAGATTACAGGCGTGGAAACGATGTAATATAAGTAAGATATCATCGGAAACACATTCGAACCTTTTCATATTCCCAGGGATTTGAATTTGGAAAAATCCTTGATTTAGTTTTGGGTATTTATTTAGCCAACATTNAACCTTTTCATATTCCCAGGGATTTGAATTTGGAAAAATCCTTGATTTAGTTTTGGGTATTTATTTAGCCAACATTCTAATTGCAAATAATTTAACTATACCTTATCGTCATACTGATCTATTTAGGAGTATTATAAAACACATTTGAACTCTTTTTAACATCTACTACGTAGTATTTTGAAGTAAAGATAATAACGATATCTTATCGCGTTAACGCACTATTACGGAGCTCTCGAAAACATATGTTATCCCTTTTCGCTCTCTCAGGTGCTGGATTTGAAAAAATGNCTCTCGAAAACATATGTTATCCCTTTTCGCTCACTCAGGTGCTGGATTTGAAAAAATCCAGAAACTTATTTCAAGATATTTTTACATGCTACCTTTTGAAGCTAGGAGCACAGCGATATCTCATCAGTTTAATGTGCTATTCAAGAGTACTCCACTGTTCATCCTCCCTAGGTGTTAAATTTCGAAAAATACTCTCTCTGCGGGTGCCTGCACCCTAAGGGGAAGACACCCCTAAATGTTCATGCTTTTACATCCAGCGGTTTGGGCTGTGCGTTGACGAGAGTGTGAGTTATTCAATGAGTGGGAAATTTCATTTTATACCTAGAAACTTACAAAAACAACTCTATCAGAAAATCATTGTCAGCTTTTGGGATCCCAGGTGGTACAAAATAGTTGGTTGCCTCGTGAACTTTATTGTGCAAGTGCGTATCAAGACGAATTATTTATTCAACAAATATNGCTTTTGGGATCCCAGGTGGTACAAAATAGTTGGTTGCCTCGTGAACTTTATTGTGCAAGTGCGTATCAAGACGAATACGCTAACGTAGTTTAAAATGTATAAAAACTAATTCATATAGTATTATACATGTTTTATGTTTTCTTACTTTAAACTATAAAATATCGTGTTTAGTCCGCTCTCTGTTGTTATATTAGACGATCCTGTCAGCTTGGGACTCTATGTTAAAAAATGATGGACAAAAACGAGCATGCGTACTTATGATGGCAACACACAAACGCGTGTATAGCAACCATGACTTTTAGTCTTGAACACACAGAGAAAAATATTTTGTGGGGAAGGCGGGCAGAAAGTGATATAGCGTGTGGCACTAATGTGGAAAGAATCGAGCCGCTCATCAGGGAATGAAGGCAGCAGAGACGGAAAAAAGTGGACATGCGACGCGGGCCGTCGTCGTTTCCCCGCCAGTGTCGTTTACCTCCTTGGACTGCTGCCCCACGAGGTTATCCTGCTCGAGGGGTCACCCAGCATCGAGCCGAGACCACGCGCGTAATCCACGAGCTGTACCGTATTGAAAAACTCAGTGCGAAGACTTAACGTGGTGAGTCACACTTTGATTGCTGAGTGAGTGCTGTAGAACAGTTCTAGAATTAGTAGTGCCGCTAAAAGTAGAGTGATTTAGCGTTGATGAATTAAGCCTTTTATTAAAAATTAGTATGAGATCAGTTCCCACTAGCCAATCTCCCTCCTTTCCCCATAAGCGTGGCTGTAAGATATCTCGTCTGATCATTTCTGAACACTTGTTGTATTTAGATAAACACAAGCAAGTGTTACAATGTGTGAAATTAACATTGCCATGGGTCAGATTACACTCCCCATACATCGGTCAAGTAATACTGTGAAATCATTAAGAATAGTAAACATTCTACAAATTTGCAAATTATTACACTTGTATGCATTAAAAAAACATTAATCGAAGAAATGGTTTTAAAGTTCACAAACTTTTACCCACTACTGTTAATTCAACGTTAAGAAATGCAAATACTTTTTTTCTACATCGTTATCAACTTGACTGGTTGCATGCCGGTTAGATTGCTCGTTAAAATACGCTGGTGGGGTAATGATATTTTTCAAAGATTGTTTTTAAAAGTGCTAAATTTATGTCAAACATCCTATAAGACAAAACATTTCTTTAAGTTAGCAGTTTTTTCTTTTCAATTTTTTAAACTACCTTAAAACTAAGTAGAGAATAGGAGGTCCTAGGTAGGGATGGGACCTGAATGCGTCTCAGGGATGAGTCCCATACGCCTAGGCATAGAGGGAATACTCTGACTTCAAGGTCACATGCTCGCGGCTTTACTGTGATTGGGTAGACTTGGCCATGATTGGGGCCATGGTTACCTCCCGTGCTAACCTGAATTGAACTACAAAGGGAAGGAAAAACAGGCATAGGCACCGTAAAAACCCGTCGACAGAAAAGAACTGCAAAATTGCGTGCAATTTAGGGCCTAGGAAGTACAAAATTAGTTTTACTAGAACAGAGGATGGGGAAGAATAATATTTGTTCAAAAGGTGTGTGAAAATACCAGAAGAGAAAGATAGGTAATGGGGGAGCTTTCATTTCCATGGTCACGATGGCATTATTTGTTTGTATAGGCTATTGACGATCAAATGAGCACTTCCGAAAGTTCTGCTTAAGATGTACTTGTATGCGTATCGTATATTCTTCAGCCAGATGCAAAATTAACATTCTCATGGATGTGTTAAATTTTTTTTTCATGTGTTGGTCAAGTGAAAGTGAAAGTGTGAAATTATTAGAAAAATATATATAATTAACAAATAAGCTAATTCTTACAATTAACATGCATTTAAAATAATGTAAATAAAAATAATTAATTTCGGTACTCACATATGTTTGGCAAACCCTTTTTCTTAAACGTTATGACGTGGAACTACTTTCTTTCTGCAATTGCCAACTTGACTGGGCGTACGCCAGTCAGTGTGCGAACTTAAATATATGCAGGTATGGGCAGTGAAATTTCTCAGAGTTTGATTTTGAAAGTGCTCAAATAACCGTGAACATCCTATATGAATGGGGATGCGACGGGCACCCTCCTTCCCCTTGCTGAAGGGGATGGAGATATTTGGGCGTCTCTTAAGAGCGAGGTCTTGAGAGCCGATGAGGGTGATTGAGGAGAGTATGGAGCAGCGCCGGAATGAAAGGTTGGGGGAAACGGGAGAACCCCAAGAAAACCCGCCTACCAGCGGAATCGTCCGGCACGATTCCCACATACGACAATCCGGGAGCGACCCAGCCGGGAATTGAACTCCGTTTGCTTTGGTAGGAGGCGAGCAGGCTAACCGATCAGCAACCGCGGCCTCTCTTTGTGGAGGAGTAGATGCGTGATGGGGCATGCCCCGCGTCCACAGTGGAGACAGTTCGTCTGTGGCGCGAGGGCGGCTTCAACGCGCGCGCGGTAACTGCCGCTCCGCGCGCGCGCTCCTCCGAGGGTTGATACATTGGCCCAGTTCCCCAGCTGAAGGTTCAAGACGCGTGCAGCCAGGGAGAGGGACACACGTGGCGCTCGGCGTCCCCGGGATGTTGGCGGCGTGTCTGGGCGGGGGTGTGTCATCTGCCTCGCCAAGAAAACAAAACACGACCTTAAACCCCGTCCGCTAGGAAGCCACACCAAAACTAAGTCCAAATTAACGTTTTACTTTGCTGTGTTAAACACTTTTGTAGAACACTAATTTTTTTATCCGACGCTTGGTTCAACTGCGGAAAGAGTTGATTGTTTTTTATATTTTGATTTTAAATTTTATTTCAGAAATGAAATGTGGATAAAAGTTTTTTAAGAAATAATCTTTATGTTATTCAAAGTGTATAAGCAATTATTTTGTCGTATTCCAGCGTACTACTTTAGTACGTTTTTAAGAGTTGAACAAAAATATATAAGTTCGAAACTGTTATGGTTTCTTTAATTTTTTTTCATCAGATGTCATGCTTTTTTCAGGCTATNGATCAAGGACACACTGAGAAGATAGGTTTTGTTGAATCAAGCGCCACCAAATTAATGGTTTGTATGGAGGCAGTAAAATATTTTGTTGGTGAAACCAAAACTTTTTTTTTATTATTATTTGGTTGCCGTAAACAAAGATTTGGTTGGTGCAACTGCAGCTTTGTTTCGGTCAATATAAGAAAAATTGAATCCTGACAAAGATTTTAACCTAGATCAGCTGCGCCTGAGCGTAACGCCTTAGCAGCATCAGCTACAGTGACTTGTCTTTTTAAAAACATACATTTTAAATACTGGAAAACGTGCGCAAATAAGCATTTCTAATTTTACAACTTTACTCAATGTGTTTCCTGTTGAACTTTATTATGGTGTTCATGCAAATTTTAAGCATAAACACACATTGTTACCATCCTAGTTGTCACAAAAAATTCAAACAAACTGTCGAGCTGTATTTTGTAACGAAGGCAACTGAATGAGACGCCAAACATATATATATATAGTTGATTCAACAAAATTCCTTTTTTTGACAGTCTTATTTCTTTAGGAGTATCACAGAGGTTTTGTTTATTAAACTGTGCATTTTGTTAGACGAACAAAATTAATTTGGTTTCTTTTGAAGTTTTGTTTACTCATCATAATGTTTTGTTGGAGCAACTTAATATATTTTTGGTTATTTACAAACCAATATTGTGTTGGCTGTTTTCTCAGGATATTTTTTGTTGGCATTGTACAGAGCTAGGAAGAATTAGGCAAAGTTTTGAAATTATTCTTTGCGGGAAATTTGATTTGTTGAATTTTCTGCTCCTCTTATCTTTGAAGAGTTAATGCTGGCCCTTTTTCACTTGTTGCGAAAAACATCCTCGACACAAGAACAGCACGCATTAAAAAATTAAGCTATTACATAATATAGAAAACTTGTTCGGGACTTAACAGGTAAAGACATACTAACTTCGCTTATAAATTTCATTTTGGCGAGATGAAAACCTAAATCACATGCTGTATAAAAGTTACAGAAAAGTCTATAAACCAGAAGCGGAGATGTAGGTCTATATAAGAAAAAAAAACATTATATCAATTCATTAGAGATTGTATACAAAATATCAACACATCTCGGAGAACAAAACACTTTGCGTGTCAGTTATTCTTATTCTGGCACCCTTTGTTAGTTTGGTGAGGGTCAATTGCCCTGCCCCCTCCCATTAGGTATTATACTACGACCCACGAAATCAGGGGTACATCTACTTCAAAGTAACCACCACGCAATTTCACTTCTTTGTGCTTCTCTGTTTATGGTGGTAGTTTCTTGACTGTTTCAAGGAATGCTGCTGTTTGCATCGAGCTCTACCTGCTTGTTCCCTAGTTTACACTTCAACTTCTGAAACTTGGTTCTTCCGCTGACGACACACTACGTAAGTTGTGGGAAAGGACAGGAAAATTTCGCAGGTTCAATGGCCAGTAGGCTGCACTCTACAACCCTCTCTCAAGCATAACTTCTGTATTGGGCCGATTTTGTACTGTACTTCGTTCTTTTCAGGCACTCTTACGCAGTTGGTACAACTGTAAATTATGTTCCACATATCGTGTTTAATTTCTGGGTTTTAATGTAAAACAAAATAATTCAAATCAGCTTCATGTCGCTCCGGAATCAGTAGAGAGTTTCTCCCCGTGTCTTGTAGTTAGAGCTGATGATTAAATTCTACACGTTCGGTCGTAGTAATCACTGCTGACTAATTCATAGTCCCGGACTTGCATAATGTCTAGTACTATATGTCCATGAAAATACTAAATTAAGGTGGCCACCTAGTTGGAGGAATTTTGCACATCTTAGGCCTAAAAGCGTTGGAGCGCTAGGGGCGACCGAGCCATGCGTATAAACTCTTTCATCGCGTTTACGCGCAAAGCACTGAACTGGCGTGCAGTCTTGCTGACGATAACGCGCCTCTATGAGACTTTCAGCAGAGACCCTACTATTTTATAACGTAATATTAAAAATAAAGTTTTAATGAACGTCCCTGTTCCTTTTTTGATGTTTTGTACCGGAATGTTCATATCTAAAAATGACCGGAAAACACCCGTTTCAGCCATTTTCCATATCACAAAAACATGCTTTGGAGAGAAATGGAGGAACTGAAAAACGTATACAGACGCGTAACGTTTCTTAAATGCTATTCGTAAGCAGACATCACTCAGCCACGTTCAACTGTTTTTCAATTAAACTTATTCTGCTGGAGCTCTGCACACCGTTCGGCGGCCTGCCCAGGGCAATGCTATTTCTGATCGTCCGATTCTCGAGGAGTGGCCCCGTCACCAAGCTGACGTCCCCGTGTCGGTCTCCTTTCAGCTCGCATCAGCCAACATCACAAGGCAAGCCGAAACAGCCAATCGCGTGTGACGTTGTATTTAAACGAATCTTTCTCTTCCGATTCCGCACCTACAGATTTTTCAATATTCACGAGACTTGCATAGTTTTACTTTGAAACATAATTGTCTCAATATATGAAATTACATACGGTACATCTAACATTGGGATTAGCGAGGCTAATATATAATCACACCAGTAGGGCGGCCTCCCCGTGAAGTCAACTAGATGTGTGGCCAACTCGTTCCTTGACACTTGAGCTGAGAAAAATTCCTTCTGCTGGTATCGTGAGAAAGGGTTTGCCTTCCCCTCATTGGCCTTTGTTGATCCCTTTTTACTTATCGCTANTCCTTCTGCTGGTATCGTGAGAAAGGGTTTGCCTTCCCCTCATTGGCCTTTGTTGATCCCTTTTTACTTATCGCTACTAAAAATTGCCCCAACAAAACTTATTTACACATAATCTCTTAAATTACCGTGCATCATCTCATAACATTAATGAAGTGGGTGAAGGGTGAAGGGCCACCTGTTTTTCGCGAAAGGGTTTGTGCGCAGAATATACATCAACATTCTACGTATACACAAGCAGGTTATTGGCCTGGTGGCTGTGTAAGGATACATTCTATATTTAACTGGCCCATCAGAAATAAGTTACTCTGGCAATGAACTTCTGTGATTTGCTGGAAAATACCTCAGACGCGTGAGTTCAAATCTTCCAACCAAGAAATTGTTTGTGAACTAACGTGTTTTCCAGTACAACAAGTCTTGGAATATTTTCGCGGAAAACTGGTGACACTTATTAAGTGGAATACAATCAAATTCGAATCAGATTCATACGACTATTTTAACTCTGGCTACAAATATGTTTCCATTTATATAATATTGCACTTTCTTTGCCCATCTCACAAATTGCTTTTTGCGGTAGACTTGTCTACCATAGTATATGTAGCAGGGAATCCGGTACATTTTTTCTCGAACGTTTGCCATTAACTGAGTCCTCGATGGCGTGTCTTATAAAACGTGACCTAACAAGCGTCACTTAATGTACACAAGTTTGAAGTTTAACTTGTCCTACAAATTATTAAGAGACATTTCCTGGTCCCTAATAACAAGTGCCTCTCATTTTCCACATGGATGTTTGCATTGCATTCAGTGTATCCCAACTCCGCTGTTTCTGTAAATATATAACATTTTCCTATGGTTTTGATACTGGTATCTGAAGGGTCAGTGCACCCTCTGTCCAAATTTAGAGCGCGTCGTGACGTCTTCGTTGGGGTGGGGTTATCTTTCGATCGCCGAGTCGTCTGCTGTTAGAGTCTTAAATCACCGCCTGGTGACATCTAGCCGCTTAGGAGCCGGGTGCACGGGAAGGGGCGATGAAATTAAAAAGGGAAGATTAAGGAGAATACCAGGCTGTCCGAGCTCCGAACCGACGGCCAAACGGCCGAGAAATGAAGGGAACATGCGAAGGGGGGTGGACTTATACTGTCACTCGTAAAACAATTTATACTCTCTCTCGTTCCATGGCGGGTTGCACACAGAGGAGGAGGGGCTTCTGGAAGGCGTCCAGCAACCCCTCGCAGGGTTGCCAACCTTGTACATGGTCTGCTGCACACAGGCGCGCCAAATTTGTTTTTGGCATCCGGCGAGGGCCAAAAAGATGGGGGCAAAAAGTCGTTCCAGGGCTTTGCAGTCACAGTGTGCAGTATAGAGGACGTTGTACTGGGAGCAGGTTTATGTTATGAGTTTTACACGGCAGGAAATCAGCGTTGGCATTCTTCGTTGAGAGTATTCAATAGGTTCACAAACAGCAGTTGCCATTATCATCAAACTCGAACGTATTTTTTGTTGTTCCTTTTCGTGTGAGAGAGATGTATTTGCAGATATAAATACAGTTTCATAAAACAACTGATTAGCTGCAGGAGCCAGAAAAATATTTATACTGGGGTGAATAGATTAGCAATTTAACTCGCAGATTAATTTTTCATTTAAAATGTCCCAGTAGAAAAGAATTTTGGTCAGATTCCACCTACCTAAACATATTTTCCGCGTCTGAGTTCAAGAAGCGTTAACTCTTTCAGACCAACTTTAATTTACGGTTTCAGGTGTTGCTATGATGCGTGCTGTACTTAAGTCGACACAACACTTCTTTCGTAGTCAGAGCCAATGAACTGTAGACTGTATGTTCGGCTACATTTATACGAACCAATTATGACCTAGACCAGTACGACGGTTTGCTAATAATTTATATACAGGTAATATCATTGCTCATTGAGTTTAGCAGTGTGCAGTACAGGCCAAAAATTTCCTACACATGCGTAATGTACACAATTGTGTACACAGGGTTTGAATTGGTTAAGAGCTTCAGATGGTGACACTGACATTTTATTGATGGAAATTGCGTAACAATACTCAATGCGGGTCGCTGGAGTTAGTACTTTTGTCTGTACCAGACCCGAATTTTTCGCGATAAAAAAACTTTGAAGTAGCCATTTTTAGCTGTAAGAGGAGTGTTCCGAGTTGGAGTTCTTGGTTTGCGTGATGTATTTGAATCGACAGACACCGTCCGAAGTGTGTGTTTTTCAGTATATCAGCTCATTGGGCTCACGTTTAGTAGTTTCGTGAAAATTTAACCGTATTTAAAATAGTTCCAGCGTCAGCTAGGTGGGACTCTTAAAATGTAATCATTCAGAAGGACCTATGAGAAGAGTCCCTGTTCGTTCACCGCTTAAGCAGCATACAGTTATAAAGTTTCATTGAGCAAGAAGCGGCCTACAGCGTTATTAACAGAAAGTCAGAAGATTTTTTTTTTTTTGCTTATATTTTATGGCTATGTAAAACACCTTTCATAGTTTTAATATTCTGCTACATGCCGTACATAATAAAATATATTCCTGATGATATGTTAAGGAGTTAACACAACCACGACTGACCCGGTACTTGCTTCCCAATTCCAAGTTCTCCATTTTGGTTCCTGCTCGGTTTGAATTTTTTTCTGCCGTGTAGTTATGAAACACTAACGCTGAAGTTTCTTTCTGATTTCAGTGGGCTCCGTAAACCTTGAGTGCCAATTGGTTGTTCGCAAGCAAAGNATGAAACACTAACGCTGAAGTTTCTTTCTGATTTCAGTGGGCTCCGTAAACCTTGAGTGCCAATTGGTTGTTCGCAAGCAAAGTGTTACACGGGGCTGAGCATTAACCATTACCGACGTAAATTGGGCCAGTAGCACAGGCAAATTAGCCCAAAAAAAAGCCGTAGCTGCGAATAATTCCACCAAAGCTGGAAACTTTTTAAATCGGCTTTAGGCATCCCAAATAAGATTTCCTAGCGTTTGAACATGATACCTTACTTCTATGCAAGCGGCCACTTTAATTACGCGAAAGCAAGTCAACTGTATTTACAGGACATGAAGGCACTTGACAAAAGACTCACTCAGGCTCAAAATGAATAATTTGTGATGAAAGGTTTTTTTTACCATAAGAAGGACACAAAAACACTGGTCAGGTGTGTGGTCGGACATGACCATTGAAAAAGTATTACTGAGAGCGGTATCCTCTTGTGGTGGTTGATCACTAGGGCATGGGACCACTGATGGAACGCTGGCAAGATGCGTTGCTGGAATGCCAACTGCAGTTGACATTACACACCACATTGAAGAGTTCTGTGGAGTATCATTTACCTCATCTGACCAACACGTTGACACCACAAACTCTCGAATGAAAAGAGACAACATTGATGTGGAAAAGTTCACTAAATGGTTTGATTCCCATGACCCATTTCCTCTCGGACAATCCATCATGTTCATAAGTACTGGGGTCTTGGGAGGTAGTAACATAGACTGCCACGAAGCCTACGAAAAGGGAAAAAAGAGCATGGCCCTAACTGAAGGAAAGAACTTCAAAGATGTGAAGTTCCTGAGGAAAAACCGAGTCGTACCCTTACAAGCTGTAAAGTGTACTGTCAAGATGAATGATGATCCCGTCCCTGTCAGCCCTGATACGATTCTCCGCAGAATTCATTTTCAAATGAAATCGCCTCAACAGCTTAAGTCGTACTTCTCTTATGAGTTGGCCCCATTTCCACTAACACTTTTCGATAAATATGGAAACATTCGGAAGACGCAGAAATCGGATTTCTACAAGCCATTCAACCCCATTAATATTGATATCCCTAGCAATGCAGACTTTGTTGTTGTTGGTGGATTCCTTTTACATAGAGTTGTCTGGAACAGTGGTGAGCAGTTTAATGTAATCATCGAAAAGTACATCAAGTACGTCAAAACCCACTTTGGGTGAAATTGTACGGTCATTTTTGATGGATACCCACAGGATGCTGCTGATAAAAGTATCAAATCTGCTGAATGAGCCCGAAGAGCCCGGGCCATTTCTTCACCATCTGTCCTATTTGACGAGAAAATGACAGCGACAATACCAAAAGACCATTTCCTGTTGAACGACTGCAATAAGAACCGTCTTATCTCAATGTTGAGAGATAAATTGACAGCAGAAGGGTGTCAAGTCAAGCAGTCAAATGAGGACGCAGATGCTTTGATCGTCAACACAGCAGTGGAAAAATCTAGGGAGGGAGGCATGGTGTTCATTGTCGGAGAGGAAACAGAATTATTGGTCTTGCTCACTGATCATGCGGCAGTTCGTAATGAGGAAGAAGAACCCATCACCAACATCTATCTGCAGAAACTTGGGAAAGGGAACCAGGACACGTTGATTTACTATCCCAACGACTGCAAGCTCTCAGAAGAAGCGAAGCTACATCTGCTGTTTCTTCGTTCGTTCAGTGGTTGTGATACCACATCAGCTTTTTTCCGGAATGGCAAAATCATATACATCAACGTGTTCAATAAGAATTCAAGCCTTCATGACGTAGCCTCATTGTTTACCAACTCAAACACCACACCTGATCAGATTGCAGAGGCTGTTAAAAAGTACATTTTGGCATTGTACGGAGGCAGCAGCAAATCCTTCACTGAACTTCGCTTCAAACTATTTCAGAAGGCATTGCCGAAGAAGAATTTCAATTTGGCATGTTTGCCTCCGACAGAAGCGGCTGCTTACCATCACCCCTTACGAGTTTACGTCCAGATGCAGATATGGAGGGTTAACAACAGCATAAACCCGTTTAAATGGGGATAGACGGCAGCAAATAGTGGTTTGATCCCCATTCCAACTGCTCAACCACCAGCTCCCGACGAACTCCTGAACACCATATCCTGTACCTGTAAGAAAGGATGCCAGGCAGCTTGCTCCTGCTGGAAAGCTGGGCTGAAATGCTCGGCCGATTGTGCCAACTACAAGGGGCATGCTTGTTTCAACTCCTTGCAGGAAGAAGAGCTTAACCTAGATCCCACCCAAGAAGACAACAAGATTGATATTATGGAAGAAGAGCAAGACCTCAACCCATTACCCAAAGGTGATGATGTGGAAGAAGGAAGTAAACCAGTGCCATCATCCCCCAAGCGGCGTCGAAAATCGCAAACTTAAATATTGCACCAATACCCTCAGGCAAAAGAACTGAATCGATTGATCAATATTATTGTAATTATTAATGACTGAAATTTTAAATACGTATCATTTGTAAATAAACTTTTCATTTAATATGAGTTTTTCTTTTCTGATCCGTTTCTTATTATTAAATAAATGTTAATGAATAGTATATGCGTAGATATAGGTATTTTCTGACAAGGTGGTGACGATATGAAATTCCGATTAGCAGTGAACATGAATTGGTTTTTATTTCATTGGTGGATAGCACAATGACTACGACTACTTTCCGGGTTTTTTATTTTTAGCTCTACATCAGAATGAGCGAATTTCACAATAGAGACCTCCCTTAATGCAGAATTTCATGCTCTACAACAGGGATGCTCAAACGGTCAATCGCGATCGACCGGTCGATTGCGAGAGCTTTAATAGTCGATCGCAAACATATGTCCACATTCCCTCAAGAAATTAAAAATAAGCGCCTTCCGTCGGTCACTCGTACGACGACACTCTGATACGTAATAATAAAATGTAAAGTCACGCCGAAAAGAACGCTGCGCACCGCCGGAGTTGTCGGCGCGGCTTAGTATTGTTTGCTCCCATTGTTTGCAAAGAATGGCTTTCTGGATTAAGAAACCACCTTGTGAGTTTTATTCCCTTTTGGCAAGTTTGCAAGTTTGGAGAAATCAAACAACAATTTTATCCGTCGCCTGAAGCGCTAATCGTTATGAGAGTACACCTTCACGCTAATCGTTATGAATATTCTTGCTAGGTCGCGCTCTCTTCTAAAAATGGCGGCCACGATTTACAAAATGTAAACATAACCTGATCAAAGTGTACTCGGCATAGTAACACGCGAGTGTAGCCGGGGCNCAGAATTTGATGCTCTACAACAGGGATGCTCAAACGGTCAATCGCGATCGACCGGTCGATTGCGAGAGCTTTAATATTCGATCGCAAACATATGTCCACATTCCCTCAAGAAATTAAAAATAAGCGCCTTCCGTCGGTCACTCGTACGGCGACACTCTGATACGTAATAATAAAATGTATAGTCACGCCGAAAAGAACGCTGCGCACCGCCGGAGTTGTCGGCGCGGCTTAGTATTGTTTGCTCCCATTGTTTGCAAAGAATGGCTTTCTGGATTAAGAAACCACCTTGTGAGTGTTATTCCCTTTTGGCAAGTTTGCAAGTTTGGAGAAATCAAACAACAATTTTATCCGTCGCCTGAAGCGCTAATCGTTATGAGAGTACACCTTCACGCTAATCGTTAT
Source organism: Clitarchus hookeri (assembly GCA_002778355.1). Taxonomy (NCBI): domain Eukaryota; kingdom Metazoa; phylum Arthropoda; class Insecta; order Phasmatodea; family Phasmatidae; genus Clitarchus; species Clitarchus hookeri. The sequence continues at coordinate 339,932 of NQII01000312.1, read as the reverse complement.
GAATATCCTTGCTAGGTCGCGCTCTCTTCGAAAAATGGCAGCCACGATTTACAAAATGTAAACATAACCTGATCAAAGTGTACTCGGCATAGTAACACGCGAGTGTAGCCGGGGCTTTAGTCAGCGAACGGTGCGAGTAATATCAGTGGTATTCAAAGAGAACTTTTGCGTGGTGTTTTATCTGTGTGTTCAGAGCAGGATTTACGATACAAAATGAGCACTGCCAGTAAAATGTATCATTTTAATAATGATTGGGAGGAAGAATTCTTGTTTACTATGGTCAAACATAAGTGTGTTTGCCTCTTTTGTCGAGTTTTAGTTGCATTACCTAAACGCAGGAACTTAGAGAGGCATTATAAAACCTTGCATAAAAACTATGAAAACGATTTTCCAGCAGAGAGTGAGTTAAGAAGACAAAAAGTAAATTATTTGAAAAGTAGTTTGAAACCAGAGCAAAACTTAAACGCTAAACCAGCCAAACAATCGAAAGCTGCAACAGTCGCGTCTTTTTAAATTACTGAAATACTAGCAAAACACAAGAAACCCTTCGAAGATGGGACGGAAGTGAAAGAAGCATTCCTAAAAGCGGCGAAGGTGTTATTGGAAAAATTAAAAAATAAAACGGAAATCATTTCTGCTATCAAAGAGCTCCAGTATGTATAGTGTTTAATTAAATCATATCTGTCTATAAGTAATAATACAATAAAAATAAATCAACGGTTTACAAAATGTAAACATAACCTGATCAAAGTGTACTCGGTATAGTAACACGCGAGTGTGGCCGGGGCTTAACCAAAAAAAAAAAAAATACATAGGTCGTAACAGCGACAGGCTTACCATCTGTCATTTTAGAGCTCAGTTCTACCACCTCACATTTTTTTGTCGATCGCTTGCCCCTCACTTTTTTTGAGGTCGATCGCTGATGGTACAAGTCTAAGCAACCCTGCTCTACAACCTCCATTACTCAAAATTTTCATTTGAAGAAGCTGTTTGTTGGTTACATAGGTTGTAAATTGAGTACAACCAACTTTTTAGGGAAATTTGAAAAAAATGCCACATTTTGACGATCGACAGCGGCAGAACGGCTAAAACGATTTCAACTTTTAAATACATTATTCGACTTGCAATTTTACGCTCTTTAATTTTAGTAATGATGAATATTTCTGTAGGATGTGTCGTTTCCGATTTATAAGCAAAATAGTAAAACAAGTGCCAAAAAATCGCGGTTTTTCGACCCCCAAAAGTTATGCGGCGCTCAGAATCCGTCGCAAACGCTAGGAACTCTTATTTGGGATGCCTAAAGTCGATTTAAAAATTTTCCAGTTTTGGTGGAATTATTTGCAGCTAAAAGGTTAATTTGCCTGGGCTACTGGAAAATGTCGCGCTTTCATAGTTCTGTAGGTTTCTAGAGAGACACAAAATTTGCACGAAAATGGTTTCACACAGAACATAAACATTGCACACGTTGGGAAAACAGATATAAGTGTACACATTAAACCAAACTTAAATATTATACAGCCGCGTGACTTTGTCAAAAACTTTTTTTGTTTATTGACAAGGTCAATTAGGTAAAAGCTACCCTGGTACTGAACGTTCGTGATTCTTGAGCATGCACATAAGACGCGTAGCATAAAAAAATCCAATTATGAGAGTGGATCTGAGCAATATTGTATGAAATAAAACTAGACAGGTACTCTCTCGAGAAAATTGTATGTACTTGGTTACAGTCCATAGCAGGTCTATGAATTCAGGAGTATCAGCTATTTATTAATTAGCTCCAGCTGCTNTAGGTTGTAAATTGAGTACAACCAACTTTTTAGGGAAATTTGAAAAAAATGCCACATTTTGACGATCGACAGCGGCAGAACGGCTAAAACGATTTCAACTTATAAATACATTATTCGACTTGCAATTTTACGCTCTTTAATTTTAGTAATGATGAATATTTCTGTAGGATGTGTCGTTTCCGATTTATAAGCAAAATAGTAACACAAGTGCCAAAAAATCGCGGTTTTTCGACCCCCAAAAGTTATGCGGCGCTCAGAATCCGTCGCAAACGCTAGGAACTCTTATTTGGGATGCCTAAAGTCGATTTAAAAATTTTCCAGTTTTGGTGGAATTATTTGCAGCTAAAAGGTTAATTTGCCTGGGCTACTGGAAAATGTCGCGCTTTCATAGTTCTGTAGGTTTCTAGAGAGACACAAAATTTGCACGAAAATGGTTTCACACAGAACATAAACATTGCACACGTTGGGAAAACAGATATAAGTGTACACATTAAACCAAACTTAAATATTACATAGACGCGTGACTTTGTCAAAAACTTTTTTGTTTATTGACAAGGTCAATTAGGTAAAAGCTACCCTGGTACTGAACGTTCGTGATTCTTGAGCATGCACATAAGACGCGTAGCATAAAAAAAATCCAATAATCAGAGTGGATCTGAGCAATATTGTATGAAATAAAACTAGACAGGTACTCTCTCGAGAAAATTGGATGTACTTGGTTACAGTCCATAGCAGGTCTATGAATTCAGGAGTATCAGCTATTTATTAATTAGCTCCAGCTGCTCACCCCCGTTAGTGGCCCGTTTTACCACAGAATANTCACCCCCGTAAGTGGCCCGTTTTACCACAGAATAGATAAGTACGCGTAGACGAAATGGCGTGGCTGTTCCGTTGAGGTTCACGAACCCATTCGCTGATTGGCTGCGCGAAGCTCCAGGAGCGTACCTTGTGTCTGATTGGCTACGGAGTGCTGCGAAATATTTTCTTTTGGCTGGGCTGCCGTCTGGCGCGTAAGTTACTAGGCGTGGATTGGCGAACGGTGTCCCTACATGCTGATGGCTAGTGCCGCATGCTGGCGTGTGCTGCTTGGGTTTGTGGTATAAGCAGTTGTTTCACCTCTGAATTATTAAATATTCTGTGGTTTTGCCATACAACAGGTAGAACGTGATTAGGCCTTTATTTTCTTGAAAGGTTTCTATTAACATAAAGTGGTCTATGGAGTGTCGAAAACACCCTGTTACGATTGTGAATGAAATTGAAAAGAACATTGAATCCCAGCTCGTCCTTAAATTTATTCGAAAAAAATTTCGAGCACGACACTGTAAACCGGAATGCGAGTAAATTAAGCTAAATCAGTGACAACCATTGAAAATGACTTCACTTTAAATTAGTTGCATCTTATTGGTTGTTACAGTGCCTAAATTTCACTTATTTAAAGGTCACTTTAGGCTTTGTAAAATAGCAGGTACCAATGAACAGATTAGATTTTGAACTCTGCGAAGAGGTATAAATGAACAATACACATTTATTACCGGGGCCACGGCGGAGTAGCGTCGAGAGCGGTCGCCTCCCAGCAGGGCGAACCAGGTTTCATTTACGGCGGGGTTGCTACCGGATTTTCNGAGTAGCGTCGAGAGCGGTCGCCTCCCAGCAGGGCGAACCAGGTTTCATTTACGGCGGGGTTGCTACCGGATTTTCACACGTGGGAATAATGCAGGACCGTGCCGCTGGTTAGTGGGTTTTCTCTGGGATCTCCCATTTCCCACGCCCTTGCATTCCAGCACTGGTACATTTCCACCTCGCTTCATCCTCATTATGGCTTTCAAAACCCCGTTGTTAAGAGCCTCCTAAATCTCTCCAACCACATTTATTACCAAAGCATTAATTTTTTTTTGTGGCGAAACTAATGCTGTTCGTTTGAAATTGCAGGCGAAATAGTAATAATAAGTGTGGTCGCCTTGTAAACTAGTATTGTACCATATGTAAGGACCAACAAAATTGAAACCATTATTTGACATCATGTTAGACTTCACTGTCTTATGCATCTTCGAGTCGGTGTCACTTGTTTATTGGCTCCTGCCACTGTGGGGATCCATTGTCCATTGGCCTTTCTGAATTTGTTGAACGTGATTGGGCCATTCCATATTTGTCTGTTTCCTATTGGTCCAAAAAAGGGTTAGGGCGCGTTAAAAAAACATTATCCAATGATGTAAGCATTACATTCACAAACGCATTTGAAGTATATTCTGTCTTCAGATAGTAACACGAATTTGGCAGGTCTCCAAACAGAATGTATTTTTTTGGCGGAGGTAATGACGCCCATTTCCAAATTTATTTATAGATTATACATTAAGTAAAGGTTGTTGATTTCGACAAAAGCATTAAATGTTATTTATTATGTAGGCTACAAAATTTCCAAAATCTCCATCTCAAGCACGCGTAGGGGCCGCGGTTGCTGAGCGGTTAGTATTGTGGCCTCCCACCAAGTTGTAGCTTATGGTTGTTACATAGTCAAAATTAAAATGATTTTAAGGTCACTTCTGGCGTTGTAAAATAGCGGGTACCTGTGAACAGATTAGGTTCTGAACTTTGCAAAGCGGTTAAAATGCACAATACACATTTATTAACTATGGCCGCGGTGGGATAGCGACTAGAGCTCTCGGCTTCCAGCAAGGCGAACAAGGTTCGATTTCCGGCCGGGTCACTCGCGGATTTTCGCACGTGGGAATCGTGCCGTACGATGCCACTGGTCAGCGGGTTTCCTCGGGGATCTCCCGTTACCCCTGCCCCTTCATTCCGGCGCTGCTACATACTCACCTCAATCACCTTCATCGGCTCTCAAGACCTCGATGTTAAGAGCGGCCCAAATATCTCCACTCTCTCTCTCTCTCACACTCACTCAAGCACGCGTGACCCATAAAAAATATAAACACATCTTACATTGTGTGTCTAGACGTGACGGCGAATACTACTTCATGACAGTGATTCTCCATTTATTCTACTGATTGGCCTGTTTGTAACAGTTTCTTAACTGACTTTTAATTACTAGTATTTCGTTGACCTATCACAGATTAGNACCTCAATCACCTTCATCGGCTCTCAAGACCTCGATGTTAAGAGCGGCCCAAATATCTCCACTCTCTCTCTCTCTCTCTCTCACTCACTCAAGCACGCGTGACCCATAAAAAATATAAACACATCTTACATTGTGTCTCTAGACGTGACGGCGAATACTACTTCATGACAGTGATTCTCCATTTATTCGNTCTCCACTCTCTCTCTCTCTCACACTCACTCAAGCACGCGTGACCCATAAAAAATATAAACACATCTTACATTGTGTGTCTAGACGTGACGGCGAATACTACTTCATGACAGTGATTCTCCATTTATTCTACTGATTGGCCTGTTTGTAACAGTTTCTTAACTGACTTTTAATTACTAGTATTTCGTTGACCTATCACAGATTAGGGTTTGGAGTGTACCGATATGGCTTCCTCGACACTTGAGTGTGACGTCTTAACGGTATCAGCCAATGAGTTTCTTCTCATCGTTTACGAGCGCTATCTGTGGTAAAAACAGCAACGTATCGCCAAGGTAAAGTGTTGTTTGCACTGCCAAAAAATTATCTTCCGAACATTTGCACTAGACTAACAATATATATGTGAGCACTGGCCGGTTATTAGAAGAGCTTTTGTGACTGGAACAAATTTTCTCCGCTTCGGCGTGGGAAACTGTAAGCCAATAATAAACACCCAGCACGTGCGAGATTAATCATATATATGGTATGTATCCAAACTATTACATAAAACTTCGGCGTGGGAAACTGTAAGCCAATAATAAACACCCAGCACGTGCGAGATTAATCATATATATGGTATGTATCCAAACTATTACATAAAACTTCGGCGTGGGAAACTGTAAGCCAATAATAAACACCCAGCACGTGCGAGATTAATCATATATATGGTATGTATCCAAACTATTACATAAAACTTCGGCGTGGGAAACTGTAAGCCAATAATAAACACCCAGCACGTGCGAGATTAATCATATATATGGTATGTATCCAAACTATTACATAAAACTTCGGCGTGGGAAACTGTAAGCCAATAATAAACACCCAGCACGTGCGAGATTAATCATATATATGGTATGTATCCAAACTATTACATAAAACTTCGGCGTGGGAAACTGTAAGCCAATAATAAACACCCAGCACGTGCGAGATTAATCATATATATGGTATGTATCCAAACTATTACATAAAACTTCGGCGTGGGAAACTGTAAGCCAATAATAAACACNGGGGGGGGGGGGTTCCAAGGATCATAACGAGCAGAAATAGTCTTATGATCATATGTTCTACGACGCGTTGTTATTGAGTTATAGAACGTACATTGGCCACGCCACATGCGATGCTCGAAGTGTCCGCCATGGGCAGCGATGCATGCATGGTAGCACCTCACCATGGACTGGCGAGGCCGCTCGAAGACGCCTGGCTCAAGTCGAACAATTGCACAGGCGTTATTGATGCGCTGTTCCAAGTCGTCGATGTCGTTAGCCGACGTGGCATACATTAAACTTATCATGTGTCCCCCCAGCTATTAGTCCAGTAGGTTAAGGTCAGGAGACCGGGCAGGCCGAAGCACTGGACCGCGACGCCCAAGCCAACGTAACGACACAGTAAGTGGTGGAAGTGATACATGTTACCACGACGTGAAACTCCTGTAACTCAATAACGACGCTTTGTAGGACCATGTTTGCTCTTTTTCGATCCAAGGTATCACCTCCCGAAGTTTGTTACAATAGATACTAGCCTTCACAGTCCTCTTTATGTAACCAGCAGAGGTAACTTGCTTGTTGGCTGCCGCCACAGGTAGAACTCATTACCGTGTGCCACCCGATCACACGGATTGGTTGTAAGCTATACAGTAGGCCGTGTCGGATAAGCGGGGGTCCAATGACACGCGCAACCCAACACTGCAGAAAATAAAACATGTAAATTAATACTCACAATTTTTTGTAATTTTACATTTTAGTCTGTGTAATTTGTGAAATCAACTACAGTACGTGTAATTTTACACGAATGTTCTTAAGAATCTTAATAACCGTAGTGTTAGTGTTAATTTACACATTTTGAAATATATGTAAAAACACACCCACTTTCTATATTAAAATCTTAAATTGTGTATTTTTACTGCTACATGGTCGACGTATTAACATTCAATGTTAGATTAGTTTTACATCTTCGATTGTGTAATTTCACAATGACTGTCCGTGTGAAAAATTGCATTGCATTCTGGAGTATGCGCGAGCGTATATTTACACAAAACATGTCGGTAATTTTTCATTTGTATATGTAATTTGCTAAAACGTGTAGAGTATTTGTGATTTTACACTAATGTTCCTAGAAACATTTGTTTAAAATATGCGATCTAGCGGTAGGGAGTTGAAACACTTCGAACTCCATTTGTGTGTTCGAAAGGAAAAATTAACTCACACTGATGGGATACGCTGGCTTCTGCAAATAACTTCTATTATATATTTGTAGTCTATTGTTATCCAAATATTGGAGGTAATTTTTTTATAACTCTGCTAAACTACCAAGTTAACCGAACGGAGTAAAATAACGTGAAAATTGTAAAACTACACATAACTAGTTATAACGACGCAATATAATATTAATTATCGGGATACGTGGTTCATGTTCTTTCGTTTTGCGAAGCTTCGTAATATTTTATCGGGATTCAAAATTAAAGCCATCGTAGTTCGTTTATCGTGGTAGTTTGTTTATCGGATATGCGTTTGCTTTTTTGAAATCTTAGTTTTATTTACGCGTCAGCATTAGAAGATAGAAGCTCTCCGAACTGCCGGTCAACAGTTTTTATTCTAGAAGGCTTGATTATTTTTTACCGATGATTCTGTTCGGATGGCTACAGCTGGCGGATATCGGCTGCCGTGCCCTTATCTGAAAATAGGGGGGTGGGGCGATAGGCCCACATCAATAAATACTTTGTGTGAATAACGCACACAAGAAATGTAACAACCAGTAGCCAAGGAAGACGCATCGTGCATGACGAATATCGCCCACACCGGCAAGCACCCGCGACCGCTAAATCTTTCAATTTCATTATTTTTCAGCATAATCTAATAAATTATTTCCGCCAGTGCGGGAGGTCTATAGGGTGCCAGGAGAGAATTGACGTCCCACCTGCTTTCGTAACTTTTTCTTGCGAGGCAACTTTTAATTACGTAAATAATCAATCAACCACTGCAACGCTGCTACTTTTTCTGTTCGTCTGTGAAACTTGTTCGTACTCGGCATACCTGAAGATTGTATGTGAACTGTTTCAATTGATTGGTAAATAAATGTATCGAACAAATAAACCGTAACTTGACTTTATTTGTTGGGCGCCTTTTAAGTTTCATGTTGCTACCAACTGAGCTAACCAAGTTCTAATTTCCATTTCAAATACACTGAAGAGCCAAAAAAACTGGTACACCTGCCTAATATCGTGTAGGACTCCCCCGAGCTGCCGCAAGACGACGTGGCATGGACTCGACTAATGCCTGAAGGTATGTAGGAGGCAATTCACACCTGAATCCTGCAGGGCAGTCCAAAAATCTAATCTGCACCAATTTGAGAAAGGGTTGCACGTCTGTCACGTTTAATGATTCTCGTCAGTCGTCGTTTGTCCCGTTCTTTCGCGATATTTTTCCGGCCGCAGCGATGTCGAAGGTGTGATGTTTTACCGGATTCCCGATATTCACGGTACACTCGTGAAATGGTCGTACGCGAACATCCAAATCCGAGATGCTATGTCCCACCTCTCGTGCGCTGACTATAACACCACGTTCAAACTCACTTAAATCTTTATAATCTGCCATTGTAGCAGCAGTAACCGATCAAGCTGTCAACCGCATCACGTTACTCTGATTGGTTCCATACCTCTGTTATTTGCATACGCACGCCTATACCAGTTTTTTTTTTGTTCTTCAGTGTACCTCGACGTGGATTATTACAAATATGGCGCCCTAACGTGAGAATGCAATGTTACAAATATGGCGCCCTAATGCGAGGCTGCAATACTACAAATGTGGCGGCCCAGCCGCGGGGTGCGATTAACCGCACTTGAAGACTCGGTATCTACGAACATCGAAGCATCACTTCACTAAATTACTGCAGTTTCAGTGTTCCAGTTAACAACGCCGAAGTTCCAGGTACGAGATGACTACAATCACCAGCAGCAGTGTAAATGGCAAGAATTCATCAATCCATGCCGTGAAAATCATCAGTGAAGCAATCAAAACGAGTAACGTCATCTATTTAGTTTATGTCAAGGTTAGGCATTGTGCAATTTTTTTAAATAAGGTTTATTGTAATGTCACAGAATTTGATTAGAAATCATAGCCAGTCTGACACAGATGTATATATAGGATCGGTAAACAACCAATCGGGAATAGAAATGGCGCAATAGTCAGACAGTGAGGTGGACTTAAATGAAAAAATAGCCGATAAAGATTTAATAAGAAATAAAGTAGATAAAGGAAATGCCCCAGAATCATCACAGGAAACGAATAGTCAGACAGAAATGTTTAATATCCTGTTGTCTTTACAGAAAGGACAATGGGAGGTTAAACAGGAATTAGGACAAGAAATAATGCGACAAGCAGGAAAGAGCGAGAAAAAATTGTACGATTGGAAAACAGGCTAGATAACTGGGCTGTACAAATGACAATTCAGTGTGTAAATAGGATACAGGAAACCAAAAAACAGGTAGAACAGTTGGACAATAAAACTTTTGAAAAAACACAAGAATTAGAGGTTAATTTCACTGATAATAAACAGTCGGTCGTAGTTCTACAAACGCAGGTAAATGAAATTGGTAGTCTAATTACCAGACTAGAAAATTAAAACATATAAGTAAAGGAAATGACTGTAACACAACAGAAGATGAAAGAATTTCAGGTAAATCTAGTAAATGAATTCCAAAATATTGATATAAACTTTCAAACAGTAAACCATAAAACAAATATAGTAGAAAATATTGTATGCAAGGCAGGGGAACAGGTAAATAAATTCGAACAGCAGTTGGAAGAAAGGTTAGAGACAGTCAAAGCTCAGATAGCTGAAAAAAATTTTACCAATATAGAGTTCTGGACAAGGCGACAGACAAGTGTTAGAATGTAGGCATGTTGGTCTCGTTGTCGATGATGCAAATACTTTTGACAAGATGGTTCCTAAATGTTATGGTAATGAGAGGGGTGAGCATGCAATACAGTTCATTCAAAAATGTGATAGGGCTGTAAAGCAGCTGGCATGTTCTGAGGAAAATAAACTAAATCTGTTTGTCTCTCGATTAGAAGGTGCAGTCAAGCAATGGGCTACTAATCGTGAACAACTGTGGAACAAATATGCAGATGTTCGAGCAGCTTTTTTGCAAAAAATATTGAAGTACATTGCGGCAGGATGAATTCTTGCAAAATTTATTTACAGGAAGGTACTCACCGTGGGTTGACCCTTTGGCCGAGTATTTGCAAAATCTTTACCTGGAGGCCAAATTTTTTGATTTTCCAATAGCAGAGTGCACACATAGTGCACTATTTCCCTGCGAGGGTACAGGATGGTATTATAGGGTCTCGTGCGACTAGAATATATTAAGTTGTAGCCCTTCTGGAGGTTTTTGGCAGGCGAGATGAATGGGAAGGTAATATGGTTACAGGAATGATGAGCACAAACTGTATCAGAAGGATAGGAATGATAAACAGGGGACAAGAAACATCAGCACGGGAGACAGGAGCCCAGGAAAACAAATATATGCCAGGTGGGAATGAAGTCAGAAACAGATACATAGGACGAAATTGGGGAAATAACAGGAACTACCGAAGTACTGGATCAGGTCAAAGGGAAGGTGAAACTCGGGAGCAAAGAGATTCCAATGTCAGTCCCCAACCATCACCTTCAGCACCACATTTAAAGAAATTGGAGGGGAGGGCCACTGCCCAGAGCCTACCCCTACAAAATTAGCATGGGCAGAAAATAGTTGCGAGACACAAATTGCTGTTTTATCTATTCAAAATGTCATTAAATCAGTGTCAGAATTAATAGGAACAGAATGGGAACAAGAAAATGATAATTTTCTAAATAATGGATTTCCGGTGATAATAGGGACAGTCACAGGTAAAGGGCAAATATTGTTACCCATATTAGTTGATCCGGAAGCGAAGTCACTGCTATGTCAGAACAATGTGAAAACACTATTAAAGAAATCATTAAGTCAGATTTACCTAGTATTGCAGTTTCAAGTGTAACTATAGTGGGAGCAACAAGAGTCAGAAATAAAAATGTGAAAAGACAAGTAATGATAGAAATAACATTTGGACAACAGTGTTTTTGGATACGTTTTTTGTTGGTTAATGGACTGAGTATTGAGGCAGTAATACGGTCTGATTGGTTGAGACAATATCAAGCTATTATCAACTACGCAAATAAAACAATACAACTAATTGGGGGGGGGGGGGGAAACAGTAATTCCATTTTGTGAAGAACAGGGAGGTAGAAAACCATTATAATTAAGGATACTTGAAGGGAAATATGGACAAGGAAATAACCAAATATAATATGGTTGTCATACATTAATGATAATAGAAGAAGCAAAAAGAGATGACACTATAAATAATAAGTTTCAGTATATTAAAGCAGGTAGGGGAATAACCTCAGACATGGCAAATGCAATCAATAATGTTCTAGAATCAGAAAGAAAGATTTTTCAAAGTTTCCAGGACTAAGCAAAAGGTATGAATGTGAGCTAGTAGTAAAAGAACACAAACATTTGGCAATTAAGCCATACCCAGTACCACATGCAGTTCGACTTGCAGTAAACAAAGAAATACAGAGAATGTTAAAGTGTCAAATAATCGAAAGACATACTTTAGAGTATTCGAACCCTTTAGTTGTAGTCAGCAAAAAAGATGGGAATGTGAGACTTTGCTTAGATGCAAGAAAATTAAAGACTGGTATATCACCAGACAGGCAGGCACCTGCACCCATAGATGAATTATTACAAAAATTGGAAGGCTCTCAGTATTTTTCTAAAATAGACCTTGCTGCTTCCTATTGGCAAATTCCCTTAAAGGAAGCTCGTAGGAAATACGAGGGTTATTCGGGAAGTAAGGTCAGAATCGCCGTAGCTAATCGAATGTCGCGCGAACATTGTAACGCACATGCGCACCGACTCCCGGCATGCCTTACTCGTCAAACGACGACATTTGCATTGGTATTGTTGCAACGTGCTGTTTACAGTGTCAGTTCGAAATGTTTAAAACAATTGATCAGCCCGGAGACTGTGAAATACGGTCAGTGATTCGGTTTTTGACAGCAAGGAACGTTTCAGCAGCGGAAGTTCATCCACAGATAAGTCAAGTGTATGGCTCCAATGCGATGAGTGACAGCAAAGTGTGTAAGTGGGTGAGAGCTTTCAAGGACGGACGGGAAAAGGTCCATGATGAATCGCGATCAGACCGACCATCAGTGATCACAGAAGATTTTGTCAAAGCCGTGAACGAAAAGATGCGTGAAGACCGGCGATTCGCAATTTCAACTTTAGCATTGGAATTTCCGAATGTGGGTAGAACAACTTTGCACAAAATTGTCTTTGAAAATTTACAATTTCACAAATTGTGCGCACGTTGCGTTCCCAAACTGCTTACTGAGGAACACCAAATTAAAGGAATGAATTGTGCTAATGATTTTTCGGACTGATATCATAAGGAAGGTGATAAATTTTTAGAGAAGATTGTCACAGGGGACGAGACGTGGGTTTCACATATGACCCCAGTGTCTAAACGTCAGTCAATGGAATGGCGTCACCCGACATCACCAGTCAAAAGTTAAGGCCAAGCGGACAATTTAAACACGCAAGGTTATGGCAACCGTGTTTTGGGATAGACATGGAGTCGTGTTAGTCGAATTTATGCAGCAAGGGACAGCAATCAATGCAGCCGCTTACTGCGCTACCCTGACTAAACTTCGATGTGCAATACGAAATAAGCGACGTGGCCTTCTGACGTCTGGAGTTTTGTTGCTGCATGACAATGCCAGACCCCATTCTGCCTTTCAAACCCAAAATCTGATCAGATATTTTGGATGGGACCAGATTGACCACCCACTGTACAGTCCAGACTTGGCGCCGAGCGATTTTCACTTGCTCAGGGCAAGCGCTTCGCTACAGATGACGAGGTGAAAGAAGCAGTTACAGACTGGTTATCCTCACAGGCGGCAGACGTCTAAGACTTAGGCATACAAAAGCTTGTAGAAAGTTATTACTAATGTTTATACAAATATAGAAACTATGTAGAAAAATATAGAAACATGTAAGGAATTAAATAAAAAAGGTTTTTTGAAAAAATCTGTGATGGTTTATGTTTTATAAGAAATCGGATGTTACGTTCCGAATAACCCTCGTAATTAACGTCCCAGGATATTCTGGAAAAATTTGCCAGTTCATTTGGTATATAATTAATGAAATTTTGTAGACATGATTTGCTGTGTTTTCCTCAATGCTGTATCACTACAGACCGTCATAAAACTGACGTAAAGCTCGTCGAGACACTCATCCTTATCGTGAGATACGTTTCGGGAGACGGGTAAACATGGTTAGCTTTTTTCCTCTCTCTATTCCCCGTAACATCTTACTTCGGAGTAGGCCCTAATGGCTTGTTTGCAGAGACGTACGCCTTTTTATGTTGACAACAGTCAAAGTTAGGAACCAAATAGGTCTGACAAGACCAAATCTCTAGTGACTGTGCATTCCAAGAAACTAAAACAATCGCTAAATAACTTAAAATAAACATGCGGATAGTTAAGTTTTCCCTTTTGGCATCAAAGTATTTATATCAAATCTCGCTTCGAATAATATTAAAGTTCGTCGATCTGATTTTACTGAGTCAGCCTCTTTTACGTAGTAATTGTGGTTATCTTGCCTTAAAATAAATTGAGTTCAGATTTGTACGAAATTTTTACTTCTCAAGACTTTTTATTTTGATTTTTCATTTATTTATGAGAATTACTGCAGCAGTATCAACAACAAAATCGTAGCAGTAATGCATAATATTACAAAATGTAAATAAAAAACTGATATTTTTGTTTAAAGTAAACAAATATTATAAATTTTTTTTATTTATATTAAACGGAAAATATTCGTAATTATATTTATATTTTTAATAATCTTATGCTAATCTAGTGCTCTCTGTTAAATGAATTTGACGTTTTGGCATTAGTTTATTTAAATAATTTCATCGAACTATATTTTAAGTGTTTTCTGAATTCAGTAAAATTTTATTTACAATAAAATCTGATATTGTGAAAATCCCCTGACTGCACTTTGTTTTTTTTTTTTTTTTTTTTACTTCTGTTGTTTGGTATGCATTTTTCTGTGGCATACCCAATGGTGCTAAAAAAAATACAATTTTTACAAAACACTTTTACATGCGAGACAGCAGTTCTCATGTCAAATATAATCCACGATGCAAGTGATACTAGTGTCTTCTTTCTCACAATGGATCATGAAGAACAAAACTGGACTTGAAAATTATGTCAGTACGCCAACCGTTTGGCGCAGGTATATGGCTTTTATATGAAAGTCTGTTGTTTTTGTGCTAGGGATTACTACGGTACGCATTGGCAGACCCACCACTGCTGTTACTCAGTTGATTCCGTCCTCGCTATCACTCGCTATTACCAGCGATGCTACTTTACATGCAAATGTAGAGATAAGAGAAAGACATTTAGACAGTTACACATTTAGCTGTAAACACGTATATGGCCAGTTAAAATTCGGATTTTTTTCATTTTTTTGTTGGAATCATCATACTATCACTAGTTTAAATAATGCCACATACACCCGATATTCCATCCTGTATAACATACTGACACAAGTGAAGTGGAGTGTAGAGGTTTGGGCGGCTCGGAACGACGAGGTCTTGAGATCCGATGAGGGTGAAGCGATGTATAGAGCAGCGCCGGAATACAAGGGCGGAGGAAACCAAAGATCCCCGAGAAAACCCGCAGACCAACGGTATCGTATGGCACGATTCCCGTAGGCGAAAATCAAGGAGTGACCTCGACGGGAACCGAGCCCTGTTCGCCTAGGTGGGAGGCGATTAGTCTGACCACTACACCACCACGTGTAATTCTATACTCTGTGACTGGGCACTGTTTTCAGCCATGTACAGCGCAGATCATCAAAACCACATCCTTTGCAACGTTCCATTGTGTGACTGAAAGAGTCAATTCGTTGAGCTCTGCCTACTTATTTGCACACATTCAAGGCAAACTAAGAGAGTATTATACTATATCCGCTACTACAGGAATACCGCTATATTTCAGCTCAAAACCTACCTGTTGGTCGTGCCACACAGAACAAGCTAAATCTACTATATGTATGGTGATTATTGTTGACTGGCTGTTAAGTCTCGAGCCCACTGTGCCATTTTAACATCTTTCGCATGTATTTTGTTATGACTATGGTGTTCATTTCCCTTGTATTACATACTAATGTATCTCATTTACGAAAATAATATTGTTTAGGTGGAGTATTTTTGTATGAGTCAAATAAAAACCAGAAATTACTGATAACTAATGAGTCAACTTTTCTCTACATGGATGAAAATAAATTTTAGTAAAGTTCTTGAAAGCTTAGATGGTAGTGAGGCATTGACGTCTCATTGACAGTAATGTCGTTAGAGATGAAACTAGAAAAATGTGAAACAGTACAAAGACAATCAAAATACACAGCTGACTTATCCGGGATTCTAATTAAGAAAAACTCTTAAAATTAAGATAGCTTGCAATTAACTACATCACGAAGGTAGGATTCGGAGCATCAACTTCGGATGTGATCAGTCTAATGTTTTGAATGATAGCCTACCATAGAGCTACTTATGTAAAAATTTTTATAGAAATCGGTTGATTGATCTACGAGATATGGCTTAAGAACCTAATTTTTTTAATGGGGCTATCTTACAAAATTGCTTAAAAAGAGGCTCTGTACACGATGATTGCAATAGAAAATGTCAGCATAAATGTTTGATTGTAATTGTTAAATAGTTATGCCAAACATATAAAAATATTTATAAGGCCGCCTGACCCCATTGAAATCGTGTAACTATACTTGGCCTTCTGTATGTGAACAAAATGTAGTGGGAATTAGCTCAATTATACCGCAAATATAAAAAAAGTTCAGTTTAATACCCTCACACTACTTTGCAAAAAAAATCCGAGAAAGGAGGATCTATGCATGCATATCAGTTGATTTGTCCTTGAGATATGGCATAAAACCTCCATTGATCATGTGACGATCTTCATAAATGGAGGGCAAAATGTTTATGTATTAGCACATTCGATTATTATCATAGATAAAATACAAAAAGTGCAATTTATGTATGTTACATTGTTTCATAGTAACTCACACGAAGATAAAATATGTATATATTGGCCATTCAGAAAATAAGAGACTTAGGTACTTACTTAAAGCATGTCAATTAAAATAGCGTACTACGGTACAACTTATTCGCCAAATTTGAAATAAATCTGTTGATTGTTTCCCGAAATACGGCATAAAACTATGTTATTTCTTGTGGGACTCTCTTACAAAATGGCGGAGAAATGAGGCTTTCCAAAGACAATTTTTATGGATACATCTGATACTGTCAGCATGCGAAGTTAAGTTCGAATTATTTTTACAGTTTCATATATTAAAGTGGCGGTCATTTTGAAAACATTTGTGCCTCGCCCACTGAAAATGTATCAGTGTACAACTCCTTCCAAATTGCTAATTGTTTGCCAAATTTGGTACATATCTTTTCTTTTTTCGGAAATCACAAAATTTCAATTTGTCAATTGATAATATTTTACAGAATGGCAGACAAAAGAGATTTTGTGTGTACACTATTGATTGTTGCAATATGCAGTGCTTTCAAACAAAGTTTCGTTGGAATTAATTACATGGTTTCCGACGATCTAACATACAAAACTAAATTACCTACCACAGAACTTTTTATTTGTCATATTTGGTAGGAATAGTTTCCCGAGATATGACAAAAACTTTATTTATTCGTGTGGCACTATCTTACAAAATGGAGGAGAAAAGAGGCTTCCTGTAGAAACATTTGATGTGATATATATATATACTCCCAGCATACAAAGTTATGTTGGAATTAATTAAATTTTTTCAAAGATATAGAATACAATAATAAAACACATAGATCACCGCCATTTTGGAAATAAGTACCTGACATACTTGAAACAAGGTGTATAAAATGAAAAAAACAACACATAAACTAATAAATTCCATATATTATATTTTCAATGTAGGTTTCATCTTTCATAGTATCATTTTACAATTTAACATGAACATAAAGTCTTCAATTTTGCTTTTACGTATTTCATTCATAGCGATCGGTTTGTAGGTTTAAAATGCTTTGGATTTGGTGAAGTGAGTGCATTAATGCTTGATATTATTATTAACTTTCCTATTGTTACCAACTGAACTAAAAACGAACAGAAAGGGCATACAATTTAAAGCTACATAATTTTTGACACGAATTTAATATATGTATTTTCCTCCTTGCAGTCGAGGTTTGCATGGTAGTTCGGTTGGTAATGTAACGGTATGGGGACGGGATACTGTGGGTTCTAATCCTGAACACCGCAATTTTTTTTTTCTTTTTTAGGGTAGTTAAAATTGCACACTATAAACAGTGACTATCGTAACAATGCTTATTTCTCTTAATGATCTGCCTAATTCAATAAAAACAATATTTAGTTTGCCGCAAGCGGTTCGCTGCCACTTTTACAATTAGTTTCACTGAAACAACCAGTGGTTTTCCACCTATTCTAACTGGAGCCATTTTCATTGATTCGGGTAGTTGTATTTGACTGTGAATCAGTGGTTTTTTGCTGATGCGTATTTATAGCGCACTATTACTGATTTAACTTAATGGGACACGCCTTTAATAAATCCGAACAAACAAATTAAACCCAAGAAAGACGCCATTGTATAGTATGTAGCCAAAATAGATGACGAAATGCCTTCTCACTGCTACAGCAGCAAACGAATAAATGGCATAGGTTTCAGTAACCGGGATAATGAGTAGTCTACGCTGCTACCAGATTATAACACGAATTTTTCCTGTCTCTAAATATACGTAGTTCAAAATTGACCTGCACGTGCTGTGTGCAGGATTACAGCATGGGAGCTTCTCTCCTGGTAGGGACAAAGCTTTGTAAACTTTGCCTTCAGTTTCACAATCGACATAATTTTCTGGTGTAGGCCATTAATGAAAAAATTCAAGAAACAACGAAATAATATAAATTTTTGAGGATAATTTTAAACTGAGGTTAGCACAGTTTGTTTAGAATTTTTTAAATGCTGTTTTTTATGTTTTATTTCTTGCAACTTCAAAACCCTCCCTTGTGCACAACCCTGTGTTCCCACCACGCCCTTCAGCCAAGACGTCAACCGAGGATAATGCAGTAGTCTGTCTTTGATATAATTGTAGGGTACTATATGTATAGACGTTTATCTGTGAATGTGACAAATTCCAGTTGTGTGAAAAGTTGATTGGCGAACTTATAAAGAGCACATATTCATGTCTACGTCAGGTCACTGAATAGGTAAGTTAATATAAGTGAAATGGCGTGACGGTCCCTTTGATGTGAGCGTATCCGTTCGCTGTTTGGACAAGAAAGTCTATGGAAACCGGTATTGTCCCTTAATTTGTTATTGCGTGCTGTCAAGTTCTTCCCCGGGTGCTGATTGTCAACGGCCTTCCGCCACGTTACTGGCCAGCTGGACCATTTTGCTTGCGAGTGTGGCTCGAGTTCGCGATAAGCTTGCTTCTGTGTTCTGAAGTGTGCTGTGATCAGGCAATTGACGGAACTGGTCAGTGTGGAGTCTAGAACCACCTGTTGTTTCGTACTGTGTTATCCTGTAGTTGCACTCGATACATGACATGGGTTAGTGATTTAAGACAAAAAACCGCATCTGGCAAATAAAAACCCTTTAACAGAATTATAGACACCCCACTTGTTGCAGACAACATTCAATAAATCCAAAAATAACTTCTTCAAAAAATACCAGGTGCAATATAAAAGAGGTTTGTTAGGCTTATCTACAAAATACGAATAAAAAAGTCTAACACAAACGAAATATACTGAAACGTAACAAGCCAGTAAGTTTTATCAGCAACAAATCACAATAACAACCCATGCGTACTTACGAGAAACGTGGCAGGACTTAATTCGCCAATCAACGCCTGGAGACAAAACTACCAGACGCAGACAGAACCAAAAGGGAAACTTTTGACAGCAGGACAGCTAGTAGTCAGAAGCTAAGCGCGCTTGCATATCATTGCGCAGCCACAGAATCCCTAATGGCACACATGAAACAGTAGCTTTGACAGCAAAACTAAGCTGGACACGCCAAATTAAGGCCGAATGTCATCTGCCAATAAGTAAATGGAGACTAAGTCACTAGGCTGTGGCTCTACGAATAGGGAATGGCTGAGACGTCCAATGTTAGGGTATTTTGCTTGTGTGGGCAGTGTTAACACAAGTTTGTCTTAAGACTCACGGTAGGGCCATAACAGTACTATTACCTAATTTAATGAAATAGCCATTATACATATAGACTAAAATTAATAATTCTAAAAAACAACATTATTAATTGTAATAATAAAATTACTGGCGGTGTCGCATTTTATTACATCACATGTAGATGTACGCCAATTTTAACTTTGTGTTCAATATAGTGGTTTGCCCACAGGTTATTTTACACGCCAGTAAAAATCACCTAGCTGTAATATGAGTAGCTCAAGTACAACCCAGTCTGCAGAACAGCCCAGTCTACGGGTAGGAAAACGCTTATCATGTAGATAGCAGGCACTGCATATGGATAAGGTACTACACAAGGAAATATGAAGCCTAACCTCAGTGTCAAATGAACTCGTGAAATTTTCAAATCTTTACTATAGTCTATTCATGGTAACTTGCAACTTTCCTGAAGCCCCGCTGAAGTTCTGCTTTCAATCTACTCCTCCGCCTCTTTCAAATAAATCTTATTCAAGTTTACAATTTACAAATCAAAGGGACAACACACAGCATTTGTGCGCACTCGGTTTAATAATATTTGGCGTGAAAACTATGTTTAACTAGGCATTACCAACACATATATTTTATGTTCTTATTCATTTTAATTATAAAATAAATATTATCATTTTTAGTTAAAACACAAGTAAAATTTCAGTTAAACCATAAATAAGGTACTTTTTCGTTACCAGAAGAATAAAACGCGTGTGATACATGACATACGCGTATTTGGGAAACAACCAAACACATCGTACATGGGGTGATTTTCAAAGGTTTTAATTCAAAAGTGTACAGATACCCCGAATTGATTATAATCATAGTTACAGTTAACCAGCAAAACTAATGTTTTATTAATCACATGATAAAAGTTACTCTAACGAGAAAAATTAAAATTAAAAACTTATAGATCAGTGACGTCCTGCTGTGTAGTAGGAATGTGCTATCGTAGTTTCAGTCACAAATAACAGCCCTGCATCTGTAAACTGGACTGTTCTGTGTCTTCATCCCCTCGCCATGTCTGTCACTCAAGGCAAACGTGCGAGTCGTGAGGTCGGGACTCGAGCACGTGACTCCACGGACGTGGCTGTAACAAGCGGGTTTTACTCCCATCTCAGAAAAAATTGAGACACTCACCCTGGACAGAATGAGAAGAAGGTAGACCTTACTATATTATAGCGTCGTAGCAAAGGTGCCGGATGAAGCGAATGAAAGTTCTGCCGTAACTGCATTTAATAGTTTGCATGGCCCCCTTATTCTTATAAAATGTGTAAACTGAAGTAAAAACAAGATTTTCCATGAAAGTGTTCAGGCATGCATTTGCTCGAAATTGTCCGCTTTGAAACTTGCTGCCATTATTCTTTGGGACCTTGGAAGGGTAGTTACGGACACACAATGTTCACGAAAATAGTTCTTGTCCACCTGTATTTCAAAACACTTTAGCTCATATCGGCGTTTACCACTTGGTGGTGTTAACTGCTACGCGTATCAAGTGCCGGCTCTCAACTTACAGACGTTCAGTACCGGAGTAACTCAATTCAGTTTAACGCAATCAAATGCCAAAATGTTTTCTCACACGTGTGGCCAATAATCAAACTAGAACTGTAAGAATGAATGTAGAATATTGAAGAATAGTCTGCTTCTAATTATTTTAGTAATAATGAGATGTCCCTACTGATAGATGGACACACTCGATTTTCGCGAAAATATTTCAGGACTTTTTTTACGTTAAAAGGCTTCTGCTCTTATCCACTTTCGTGACAGCATGATTAATTGTAACGGATCTTATGTGTCCAACCGCGAATAACAGACGTTCAGTATCGCAGTAAACAAATCCCGAATGGATTAGTCAAGTTATTAGAAAAAGTCACTTCAAAGATACGGAGCCAGCGAACAGAGGAAAAATGCCGGCGTGCACATAATATAAGCTGTCCTCTGTTAACTGAGTACTTTGGAAATCAAGCTTTGAAAAACGTCACTGCCTTTAGCTGCATATATTTCAACTGGCACGCTGGCTGGCTTACGCCCAGTAAAGTTGGTAACGACGGAGAGAAAGTAGTCCCATATCCGTACGTAAAATTGATAGTGTTATGTAAACATGTGTGAATACTAAAATTATTTCTTTTNATTGTTATGTAAACATGTGTGAATACTAAAATTATTTCTTTTGATTTATTTTTTAAATGTGTATAAGTTTAAGAATTGGTAAATTTGTAAATATTTATTTTTTTTAAACAGTTACAGAGTTTCACTTGACCGATGCATGAATAAAGTGATCAGGTATGTGGCAATGTTTATTNATTTTTTTTAAACAGTTACAGAGTTTCACTTGACCGATGCATGAATAAAGTGATCAGGTATGTGGCAATGTTTATTTTATGTATGGCGGAAGAATACGCAATGTGAATGCAAGAAGATCTTAAGCAGGACATTCAAAAGTACTCAGTTTACCGTGAACAGCACGTAGGTAACCGAACTCTAGTCTTCGCGGAAGACAGGTGAATTCAGGACATAGCGATAGTTCCGCTGCCAATGTACTTCTATACCATGAGGTGAAATCGCAGGGTGTGGGACTCGAACCCGCGACCCCGCCCAGGTGCCGGCGGGAAGACGCTCGCGGAGTTAGGACGCCGGGCGCGTGGAGAGTGCGATCCGCTGGAGGTGAACGCCCTGAAAGGTAGCCCCGGGGGCTGCGCCACGTGGCAGGACTCCCCCTTCCCCTATACCACCAACTCCCTCCACCCCTTCGAGCGGGGATAGAGGGTGGCATTTCGATCCAGGGCCCGCCCGCGCCTAGGAGGATCACGTGCTGGAGTGGCCGGTGTTATGTTACTGTATTTTTGACTAGGAAAGATTTATGATAACTAAACTGAAGTTACATTAAATACTGAGCAGGAATTTAATTTAACTGATACCAAGTAATATTTACAATAACGTTCGGCGAAAGAGGACCAAGTCACAGAGTACTTAAATATAAAGTGATGAAACCAAACATTGTAGAAATGAGAATACGCGAAACTTCGTGCTTTCTCAATGTATTTACTGGCGAACACGATGCGCGCGCTATCTATCGGCGCTGGACTGATGAACACTCCCATTTATGTACTCTAAATGGCGTGTAGACTGTCTAAAGGTGTAAACGTTTTTTGGTTTTTTGTTAGCATCATTTCTGATGGCACGAAAATTATGTGCGGTTTATGGTTGCAGTTTTTATAATGTTAAATATGAATCGAAATAATTATTTCGTTTCCCAGAGACAATAATCTATTAGTATATACTTTCGAATAATTGAGTAACAACATTTGTGTATACTGCTGCTATTGTCAGTTTGAAGTATGTAAAATATATTATTTTAAATTACTGATACTCATTAAAACAAACATTACTTTGGCTCTTTGTTATGTTTTGTCAGGACGATGTAATTTATTTCAGCTGTAGCAAAGCAGTGGATAGTTCCCTAAAGCTATAGTTTGTGATCAAGTTCCCACGAACATAAAAATTAGGTATTTATTTTAAGTAACAGAATAAAAGCCCTAAGTTCAAGTTAATTAGGAATGTTTATACTCCNCATAAAAATTAGGTATTTATTTTAAGTAACAGAATAAAAGCCCTAAGTTCAAGTTAATTAGGAATGTTTATACTCCTTTCACGATTACCCACATGTCCTAAAGTTAATAAGATACCATTTTTTTTTAAATTAAATTCAGAAAGGATTAAACAAATGTATTGGCAATATATAGAGTACTTAATTTTTACATACAAAAANATTTTAAATTAAATTCAGAAAGGATTAAACAAATGTATTGGCAATATATAGAGTACTTAATTTTTACATACAAAAAAATTGAGAAATTAAAACACTTTCGGCACCAAAACTAACTGAAATATGTTTCAACTTGCCTCCTTTTCTCCAATGAAAGCATGCTTGGCTGCTAAAGTGCCTAGCCATTCAATGATAGTAGGGATAATGAATCACATTTATTTTAATTATATGCCAGGTGAAAGCGTTAACACAGTTCAGTTTTTATAAATGGCAAATTATTATTTTAATTATTACAGTTCTTCATTAACGTCTGCCGAAGTTTACAAATCTCCACAGAAAAAAAAAGCCAAATAATAAATGAATGTGTTGATTTCTTTAGGAACATTAGATTTTTTAGTAACCAGCCTACAAATGTCCAATGTGTTCAAGGTTGGATTGAAAATATCGCTCCTCGTATAGAACTACTACCTTGACAATCATTTGCAATGCAAATGCAGTTTTCCTTCTTTATTTAAAAATGCCTCACTAAAACTGCATTGAAATTCTTTTTTTTTCTGTAGTATGGTTTAACGTCTGTAACAATGCCATTATATGCAACAAACTGCAGAATAATGTTAAGAAGCGTTACTGCAAATCAAATAGGTATTAAAAATATAATTATGCAGACTAATGTGAAGTTCGTTGAATTATATACTACGAAATAAATTCACAGGAAAAAAAACAGAAGATAAATCTGCCAGTGGGTTCAAAACCAACTACTCATGAAATAAATAAATCGGTATTCTTAGACACCGAGCCTGAAATTTATAATTTTTAATGCCAATTCTAAAGCCTGTGCTGCAGTGTGGGCCATTTCCAAGATCGAGCATGATAACAACAAAGGAAAACTTTTGTCCCGGAATGCTGAGTTCCTTGATATGTGTATTAAATAGCACATTTATTTCAGCAGTGCGATGGAGTTAATGTGATCTGAAGAGGCGGCCAATTTATGTGAAGATATTATTAAGCCATAGGCTAGTTTTTTTTTTNGATGGAGTTAATGTGATCTGAAGAGGCGGCCAATTTATGTGAAGATATTATTAAGCCATAGGCTAGTTTTTTTTTTTAATATCCGCAAGAAAATAGAGATGGTGTTTAAAACATAAGTTAGTAGCGAATGTTCGTTGACAGCNTTTTTTTTTTTAATATCCGCAAGAAAATAGAGATGGTGTTTAAAACATAAGTTAGTAGCGAATGTTCGTTGACAGCAGGCAGTGATATGTGATGACTGCAGGAATCGGTTTCATGAAAAATATTTTTAATGTGTTGATAAAGTGTTATGTGAATAAAGAAACGATGAACCAAATCAAAAATATTAAGAAAGAGAAATATAAATCCAACAATAATAATGCACATATAAATATAAAAACTTAGTGCATTGTCGAGTCCTGGGATATTTTACTTCATATTGTGTCATATTTTACAATAATTGCACAGTTTAATTTTATGAAATACAATAATGTTCTTTTGTATCAATTTAAGGTTCATTCACTTTGAAATCATTTTCTGTTAAAACATCAATAAATAAATTATTTTGGCCCATCCCTTGTATACTGTTCGGACGTTAGCATCAGTCCAGTGCCACTAGATAGTGCGCGCATTGCGTTCGCCAGTTTTATCGGTGAGTTTCGCGTATTCTCATTTCTACAGTATTTGGTGAAACAATCGCTTATTTTGGAACTCCATTGTCATTCTTCTTTCAATGTTCTCCCGTTTGCCACGCCCAAACGAGACATTCTATACTTAAACCCGATACATTTATTAGCCAGATTCCCCCTGTTACCACAACGAAATCACGAGCACAATTCTACCTTGTTTCAACCATCTCGTACTCTTGGTGACCTTTCCAGAGGCGCCCGTACTTTCTGCTTCCCTTCTAGTGACTTTAACCTTCCCCAGTTCCCGCATATGCATATCGGTGCTACATATAACAATACCAAAGTGTACAGCCCACTTACACAATTCAGAAAGGGAAGTTGGAATCACTTCTCCAGCGCTCTGCTGCCAAACTAAACGAGAGATTTTCAAACACAATATCAACCAACTGTTTTTCCACTCAGGTTAGTATTTAGAGCTCCTCCGATAAATCCTGAGAGGAACCTGTATAAATTCAAGAGATCAGTCATTTGGCCTTTGAAAACGATATATGTTATTATTCACCAAGTACTCTTTCGTCTCTCCGGAGCATAACACATCCTGCAATTCACCTTTACTGACACAACATTAATCTCCATTTGCAGTTCCATTAAGCAACAAATGCGCAACTAAACCCGTGCATTTACACAAAATTCACCTACCTTAAATGTGTATAATTGTTTGTGAATACTGCAACACCCGTAGGATGTGTATAACAGTGTACCAGCAATAAATGATTACGATTTCAGAGAGATGGCATACACGTATACCCAGCAGCGCCCTCTCTTGTATGACCGGAAAGGTCCGTGTTACTCCAAGCTCAGTCAGTAAAGAGCCGTCAAACGAAGTGAAAGCAAGTGCCAGTATGCCTCGTCGACGTCAAAAGGCACCATATTAGCATGTGAGTGAGTTCGAACGGGGCACAATGATCGGTCTCCGGGAAACGGGTTTGTCATACCATGACATTTCGGCTCGTAAAGAGCATACTGCTAAGACAGTGATGCGCGTGTTGCACCTATGGATAGAAGAGGGTCGCACCCAGCAACGAGCAGGTACTGGACCACGCAATGCAACCACAGCACTGAATGGCCGCCATCTTGTCCGCATGGCTATAACGGACTGTACAGTCTTATCCACAGTGTTGGCTCGACACTAGAGCATTGCAACGGGTGTGGACCTGTCTGTGTCGACGGTTCGATGCCGTCTGCTGTGGGCTGGACTGGTGGCACGCATGCCATTGCATCGGCTTCCATTGTCCAGAAACCACAAACGCCTCGGACGGCAATGGGCACGTGAACGCCGTCACTGGCGTGCTGAGTGAAAAAATTTAGTGTTTTCGGACTAGCCGTACAGTGATGGCCGCTAACGTGTTAGACGCTATTGTGGTTACCGCAATCTGGCAGCCGGCATTGTGGAACGGCATAGCGGACAAATGACAAGTGTGACGGTTTGGGCGCCATTGGATACATTATGTGATCCCGACTCGTACACTACATCAGGGAGGTTTTAGAGCCCGAGGTACTGGACCTCCCCTCCTTCAGGCAACTCTACATGCCATATTTCATCAGGACAATGCCCGGCCATATGTTTCGAGGAATGTGCAAAACTTCTTCAATCAACGAAGGGTACCACTGCTTCCCTGGCCTGCATGTTCGCTTGATATGTCGTCCATCGAACTTGTGTGGGATATGGTTGGTCGATTTGTTCGTCACGGTGCTCCAGCAACCACTGTTAACGCTTTGTGGACTCGCATACAAACCTAAAGAAGGAAGATTTCCCAGAAACATATCCAGGTCCTCTTTGATTCCGTGCCACGACATTTAGGGGCTCTGATTGTAGCACGTGGGGGCTTCACACTTTACTGAATTCTCAAGGACAGAGATTATGTACAGTGCTATAGTAACAATAATTGTGTATTGTCAGGTACCTTGTATGTGTTATAAAGTTCATTTCCATCACATATCCTTCTTGGTGTTGCATTTTTCCTAACGTTAGTGTACATCTGACTTTAACACCTTTGTTACTTGCAACTTATCTGCTTCAAGACAAAACTGTAAAATATTCTGTGTCAAATTATTCATCAACAGCAAGGAAAAACTGGTAGTCCCACTTGAAAAATCAAAAGTTGTGACACGCCATGTTCTCAACCACCTGTTCTGTTGACTCTCCCTTTTCGAGAAGCACTAAAATATTTTGGCACCGCTGATCGATAGTCTCCGTCTCCCTACTTCCACACCTGCCACGGCCAAGTTCCTACTCAAACTCGATTTATCTATTTTAAATAACAACGATTTCATGGCGGCACTATAACACACAATCAAATGCAACCACATGTACTAATAAAAAAGCAGAGTAGTACAGCTTGCAACCTTCAAGTCACCTCGGCAGGGCAAAGCTATGATTCGCTTCTCGGGCAACAAAACATCGACAAAACCTCAATCCTGTTTATAAGGTAACATGGCCGTAATTTTTTTTTTTGTTTATAATTTTGAGTACTGTTAAAATGGCAAAGTATAAAGAGGCATACCAGAAAATTACGTACAACAAATTTTATTCCGAATTGTTTAAAAACTACAATTATATCTCGTATAAAAATTCTGTGGAAAAATAATTGGGCCTAACTAGAATGCGCAACTTATTCTAATATTGCAGTTATTAAATTTAGACATGTCTAAATATTATGGAACGTGGTCACATGACAGAATGTTTTCAAGTGTCTCTCAGTGTTCTATCTACTAGCTTGTGGTCCTGCACAGCACCGAACACGAGTTTACTTGTTCTGTAACATGTATTATGTTATACTGTATACTCGGTTAAAAATAATTTCTGCCGAGACCATTTTTATGCCTGTGAGATTTCCTTCTTTCAGTAACTGTACACGTTTTGGTTAATTTTGTTTGTGTATAGCAATTTTCGTAAAATTGTACATTTGACAAGAGTGTATGTATGTATGTACATTAAAATTTATTCTTATATAACAGTGTCCGCAGTTACAAAAGCAATTATGAAACTAGTCTTTATAAAATGTTCCGGTCTATAACTTCATATATTTTATGCAACGTACTGTCTGGTATGCTTCCAATTAAGATGGCCACGTATTACGAAAAGTGTTTCAATATCCTTCGGTCGTATAAAAAGATAAAGGTGTACATTTGTGGACACTTGAGTATATTTTGTTTGATTTTTGTTCATTTTGAGCACTCAAACGTATGAAATGGCATATTATCAATATATTTACGTTCCGATTATTTCACAGTTTTACTTAGTCAACATATGTATAAAGTGTCTATATATAGTGAGGATAATTCTACTTACGGCGGAAGGATAGGAAGTGTGAGAAAAGAATATTTTTTGTTCAGGAAACAAAAGTACTAATTTAACAGCCTAAGTTTGCTGGAAATGTCATGCAGTTCTTTTGAAATAAATTATATTTTTCTATCCAACGCTTCAAACCTATAATCCAGAGTACAAAGAATAAATTCTAATGTTGCTGCAACAAATGTTACTATTGACGCATTTATTTTATCGTTTATGTTGTAGTAACATTAATAATGTTGTGACAAAGTTACTTAGTGTTAAACATTTACAAAGTTTTATATTCCTGTAATGCAAACATACTGTTGAAGTGTTAATGTTAACAAAGCCTCGAAGTAACGTTACCGCAACCAAAAGTTGTACTACGCTAAAATTACCAGGAAGAACAAAATATTTTGTTTTTCTGTGACATTAAAGAAATATCCTACCAACACAAGGTTACACTGACTTGGCGTTGCAAAAATGGTGAATAGTAGTGAACAGCGATAACCTCGTAAAATTAAACCACTGCATTTAAATTTTAAAGCAGAGTATAGTAACTAAATGTGGTTTAGATCAGTTCTCAAACCTTGCAAAGCTTTTAACGTGTACCAAATATGCATATATTTCTAGAGCATAAAGCATTTCCACACATGCAGTTGGTCATTATATAGATATTGCCGCAACAAAATGTTGTATTACGTAGTAGAACAAAATATTTTATGTTGCAACAACATTAAATAAATGTCCAACAAGGTTACACTAACTTGTTAAATGGCGGATGGAAGTGAACACCGATAACCTCGTAAAATGAAAACAGTATATATAAAATTTTAAAGCAGAGTACGAGAACTAAATGTAGCTAAAGTCATTTCTCAAGCCTTGCAAAGCAGTTAACGTGTGCCAATTATGCATATATTTACAGAGCATTAAGTATTCCCACGTGACGAAAGAGAACTGCAGTTCGTCAATACTTACAATATGAATTAGGTTAATGTGGCAAGACAGCGCAGTTGGTAGGACGTCGAGTTCTGTGAATTGACGAACGCTAAGCGCTTGAGGCGCGGGGTTCGAGCCCTCACTTCCGCTTCACCCCTGTTAATTTTATTTTCGTTGGTTATATTTATTTTGTGGCAAAATAATCCTACTTAATTTATTTGACTTTTGGAATTATTTTTTAAAGGAAAAATTTGCAAGAAAATTTTTAACACTAATGTTAAAATCAGTTTAACACAAAATTTGTTTTGTCGCAAAATAAACACCACCTTAAAATTCACAGTGCAGAAAGGATATAATATTGTTACGTTATTATTTTAATGTTACATTAACATAATAACTTAACAGTATACTACATTAACAGCAACATTGGTTACTGACGGCTCACAGATAAAAAAAATTTAATGTTGCAGTAACATTAATACAGTTGCCACAACATTAGATTTTTTTTCTGTGCAAACTTGTTATTTTATGGCATGTCACAGGATGAATTAAATAACGGCGGATTATCTGCACGACCAGAAACCAGCAGTAATAAACAGAGACTAGGAACATACATGTGTTCAGTCACCTGAAGGCATGACTTTCTATTTATCTAAATACTCGAACATCTGGCATTTTCTTCGGCGACATTCTTTGTAAGCAGTCAATTATACTCTCAACTGGGTTGTGTTTTATTGTATCCATCTTTTGATGTGGTTTTATTTCTGGCTCAGTTTTCTTCAAGAAGGGCCAAAAAATATTCAGCCTATTTAAGAACATATGGTATACGTACAAGTAATTTATAATTTCTGTATCAAGCGTGATTGGCTGCTGTGAACAAGCGTAAAGTTTACCAGCTGCTGGTGCAAAAGACCTGATAAAATCTTCTAATATATAATTGTGTGTTAGTAGCTATTTATAGGCTGCTCACAGTTAAATGAGCACTTTAAAAACATTCTTAGGACCCAAATTTCATCTCATTTTGTATTATGTCATGCTGGCGATCTTGGTTATGATTATGGGGGGGAAATAGTTCGTACTTGGAATTAAATAATGTAATTTAAAACTTTAATTAAAATTAGAGCATTCATCGGATAAAATATTGTCTAAATGTAATCTAAAATTTTTTGGGCTATAGAAAATTGGCTTTAAATATA
This sequence comes from Clitarchus hookeri, assembly GCA_002778355.1. NCBI lineage: Eukaryota > Metazoa > Arthropoda > Insecta > Phasmatodea > Phasmatidae > Clitarchus > Clitarchus hookeri. The sequence continues at coordinate 309,632 of NQII01000312.1, read as the reverse complement.
TTTAAAGCAAGTATGACAGAGCATGCGGACACTACGTTAAGTGAAACGTTTCCAACACAGCAGATGCCATTGGGCAAGTGCTCTTTCTCGTCATGTTTATGCGAATAGCTTGATAGTTTTTTCGGAATATTTTGTTGGCATTTAATTATTTTTGTATTTGCTTATTATTTGATGCATGTGCCTTTTTTAGAGCATCTTCTTGAGTGAGATGTAATATTACCGGGACGTTTAAACCGCTTCATAAAAATGTTTGGTCCGCCATTTTTCGTAAGCATCACAAATATATGTACGTTCGGAATTTTTCTTATTTATTTAAATGAAATTGTCTATACGCAAAAACACTCCTATAAAAGAAGCTCTACAATAAACTTCAAGGCGACTCTATAAATGATACATAACACCTGCTTAACATAACGGTGCGATGACAACTATCAACCACTATATTACATAGGCATTGTTGAAATAATATTAATATCGGCAATGGGTATTACACGTACTGATAATTATAATTTTTTTTTAAGAAATGGGTAAAGTGTTGTATTTACTGAACGATTTTCACAAATAAATTATTTCGTATCAGTGGCAGACAAGCGTGATTTTAGTGAAGTAACCATCCAAGGGTTGCCATAGAAGAACACGTGTTCGGGAGTTGAGAATAGTAATTACAAAAAGTATGTTTGTGTGTTTTTTAAATAATGTATTTCGAAATAGTTAATAGAATGTTTGAAACGTACGTGGTCTACAACACCGCCATTTCAACTATTTATTTTTTAGTGTAAAAATAACAAAATTTTTATTGTATGGTAGATCCAAAAAATATATTTACCTACCTAGTTTGTTTATTTTTCGCATCGGTACGAACAGCAACATATTTATCGCATTTGGTTCGTTCGGTGAAGTTAAAACTATTCAGATTATAATAATTTGAAGGTTACTTCCTACTTCCATACCAGCAAAAATTTCCACTGCTCCATAAAAACAATATGCGTATTTCTAAATGGCACTGTCTCGTAAGACGAGCCGCCTAACAATGCCGTCTCATGAAAGACGTTAAACTAATCTCTCCTTCCCTCCTTCAAACAAACCAAGCCCCAGCCATAAACAATTGATAATAAGTGCGAATGGTAACCTACATGATCGTAGCATTTGTTTACAAACATTGTTTACTTCATTGACAGAACAACAGTGGTGGAAGGACACATTGCGGACGCGCTACTTTTTAAGAACTGTCAAATTTGTGTGTGTTCTCATGAAATGAAATATATGTTGACACTAAAAATGTTCGCGGTACACCAGTATCTCTAGTATGTATACAACAGTGATTTTTATTTGCGCAAATTTATATTCATTATGTCGATTCGAGCCGAATCATAAAACATTGTTCTGCATGTGATTTCTCACATTCGCTATATACGTTTATTTGTTCTGGTACCTAGCAGCTTTTGTTCATTGACTGTTGCCTTTCAAAGAAGCCGCGTTTACTGTAGATAAGGTCAATTGTTATGTTTGTTAGGTTCTAACTTTTTATTCTAATTTCGACTGGGCGTTTCTACTCGCAAATTGTGGGCCAATGCAGCATAGACTTGGAGTTAAAGTTTAACTTATCGCCAAACTTTGAAGCTCGCATACATGTACTTGATCTCGAGACATGCTAGAAGTCAGTCGCCTAGAGCAACCAATAATGGATCGCCAGTTTTATTGGTCACTTTTTTCCAACTTACCGAGTGTCTTATTGGTTCACACCCCATCATACACGCTTACCGTGCAGTATTGTAAAGAGGTCATTACTGGCTATCCTTCGGCAAATGAAGTGACGAGTTGATTGTATCACAGTAAAATTTCCTTTCATGCGTAACAAGATAAACGATTCTTTATTTTCTTTTTTACTACACTAATTTGCTGCAATAATGACACATCTCAAAAACTTTCATTTTTCAGAGGGAGCATTTAAATCTGTTAACTTGTCATTTCTTGGAATGGCCAGTATAAAATACATAATGGGTGTTAGAAAACGAGTTAAGCAGTGAGCGATTTTGTTGCCAAGGGTTTAACTTTCGTCTTAATTATCAGTTTCATTTAGTAAGAAAATAATACTTCAAAAAATCATTTACATATGTTAGGCACATTTCACTTCAGCCATATGAGCCTTTCCTCATAAATATCTGTGTAGAACTATTTGTAGCATTCGGGTATGAGTTTCTCGTGACCAGGTCTAGAAGACTGTATTTTCTTTTCTGAAATCTCTGGCCTGGAAAAGACGGCTGGGTCGAATTTGATGTCGGTTTCCTCTGTTTTTCTCTTGCTCTCATTTGAGAATTATTTACTAATCTGAATTAGTTTTGGCAATCTGTCTTGGAACGTTTACTTTTTGTTGAGAAACGATATTCTTCAGAATGTGTATAGTAAAATGGTAGCATATAATAATCCGTCAAGAACCTGAAATTTTACGTATTCAAATGATAGCGGACTGAAACCAGTTATCCATATCCTCAAGCGATCACGATTTGGTCACTGTTTCCTGTCACAGTTAAAGGCATTTTATTTCTTGCTGGGTTGTAGATGATTTTGTCACACTTTCCACGGTGTTAATTACTGTAACAAAGTCCTCGAGAGCTTCTGAAATAAACTGTGCTCCAATCACAAAAGCACCTTAAATGTACAAGTCTTTGAACTTTAACTTTGTGGCAAACAAATTTACGAGATTGTAAAGCCTCTGATAAACATTCGAGTTTGGCCTTCAAGGCTTAATACGTTGAGGAATATGGCTGAGTGTTATAGCTCATGCAAAGGCTCGTTTCAATCAGAATCTTACAAGGAAACTAAAGCGTGTAAAAAAATGGCTATCGTAAATGAGAAAATAATTTTACAAAATTAACGTAATAAAATGTTTGTCCTCGCAAGTGCGAAATAATATTTAACTAGAAAAAAGTCAAATAAGCACTACAATAACTGACATTAGGTCAGAAATGAACACTTTTTTGTACAGTATGCGTGTCTGGTGTACAGTGGACCGATAGCAAAGTGGTAATTGGGAATACAGGGATAGACAGGAATGTTGGAGCGATGGATGTGGGTGACCATTCTTACCATGTTTTGACTGTAAAGTACCTGCGTACCGACCTCAAAGTGTTAAACCTGATGTCAATTCGATTGGTTTACTAGTTGCCCATAATACAGCAATCAAGTGTCTAGATAACTGGTTTATGGTATGCTTGTGTACTTTGGTTTATTTGTCCCACTTTAAGTATTCCTTTAGAAGTTGCAAATATGGAACGTCTAATGAGTGCAGTACGCAGTTTGATACTGTGCTTATTTCGTTATCACACCCATGGAGATGTAGGCTCTGTGCTCGGTAATAGCGATAGCCTAGAGCAATAAAACCGTTTGAGGTAAAGAGATGGACGTTGTTCGTTCCGGACGGCAGCTTGACCGCTCGTTCGTTTTCGCTCTCGCAAAACGACTCGAGTTGGCATGAGGCCGGTGGGCAGTTAAACGTTATGTATGCCGTGCCCAACACCCAGCAACAAGGGTTGTTCTGCTGGAGGCACGTTTACGATAGAACTTCAAAACTACACGAGAGACACGTCACATTTATATATCTACGAGAGCGTAGTAACAACGTTTTACATCGCGTTTGCCGGGTGGGTCAGAACTTTGGTCGATTTGCAGCTGACATCATCCCGGGCCAGCACGGTAGCTTGCTTACACTCCAGTGTACGTAGCAGTGGGGCACCGTCGGCAACCCTGTTTGAATTCGCTAGAGTATACCGCTGTAGAAGCTGTGACCGCCAGGCTGGGAGCTGTTAACTGTCACCGGACTTACAGTTACCGTAAGCACGCATCAAGTTTATGTGCTGACATAACGGGCATTTTTTAGTGAATTTGAACTGATTAAATACGGTCCTGACAATTGTGAAAATACGTGGCAATAACTTAACGTTTACCTGAAGAGCCTGCCTTACGCACCCAACCTACCTGGCCCATGTGTATATTTAAAATTATACGCATTTGTACTCAAGTATAAGTATATCTTTATGGCTTTAATTATTACTTTTATATAGCATTTTAGATTCAGTCAATATTGTATTTGTTTTGGCCAGCAAAGTAAATTTGCCTTTTAAAAATTACCTAACATTTTTTTTTTTTTCAATGTAGTCTCTGCCTTAATGTTAGAAGGGGAATAACCAACGCTCAATTCTATAAACCAAAACACTCCTGTCTGTAAGCAATGTGTGTGTGTGGGGGGGNAATTCCGTACACGAGTGAGGTGGAATTTAACCCTCCCGGTCGCCAAAGACGGGAAGTTTTAAGAACGCAAAAGAATAATTATTATTGAAGAAATGTTTTCGTGTCGTTGGGCCTAGATATAGTGTAAAACAATTATTGTGTATTCAAACGATGGGGAAGTGGCAAAGACGTGTTACATGTGGACGTAAACGTACTGCTAAGTCATTGGTGATGCGTAAACTTAAAGCAGCGTATAGAAGAATTTGTAGTACATCTTCTAAAAGTTATCAAATTCCTGAATCAGCATATGTTATAGAAGGGAAAGTTGATGTACTCTATCATAATTTAATTCTGGCTACTAAATTCCGTTCTAAACTTGTTCTTCAAATTGGCCTTTAAAACTCGCAACGGCTATTCTTATATGTTGTTGTAGCTCTATATTAAAACTAATTTCAAAACTTCTTTACTTGACGTTTTCAATTTTATGGCTCACAAATAAATTCAGTAAAATATTTTTTTTAAGTCCATCGCTTCCACTTTGTGCATGTATTGAATTTCTTAAATTTTTATTTTATGTCATAAAATAAGGTAAACTTACTAATGTGTGCCGTAAATTATCTTCTCGTGGGTAAGCAGTGCGATACCCGAGGTTGGCTCAGAGACTGGTAACTAGCCTCCAGCCTCTAAGATCCCTGATTCGATGCCAGGCCCCATTAGACAGGATATTTTTAGACGTAAGTGTTTTGGTTAGACACTGCCGTGGTGTGGCGTTATTTTTTCCGGAGAACTTTATTATCTTGATTAGGCCGCATTTTGTTACTGCTGACGAGCACTGAAATCACTGATGGGCTATCAGCGTTCGTCAGCAGTAAGGGAACAACTTGTCAGCAACAGCAGATATTTCTACCTGCCAGTGGGAATTGATAGTTTCGGAACACTACGCCGTGGTTTACATTTAAGATAAAGGAAAAAAAATAAAATATAATGTCCCACCTTAAATTTATATAAGCTAATTTAAAAGCATACTTCTGTAAAATTCATCCTGGATGGTTCTGCACGACAATTTTTAGGTATTTTAAAGTATTCGTATCCAGCGAATTCAGTAATCATTTCGTTTAAATAATGCATATCTCGGCTCCCATGCGCAAGAAAAATACCACGATAATTATAAAACATATTTACGATACAAGACGTCTATAAATTACCTTCTTATTCCATCAACGTTTGAGTTGGTATGAAATTTTCCCCGATTAATGAGAACAGTAAATCGGTAATGAAATACTTCTTAATATGCTGCAGTATTGTACAAAAATTCTAGGTGTACATTCTATGTCACGATATTTGTTATAGCATGTTAGTAATATTGCTATATTTGCATGCATATGGGTACTCGAAGAGAATCATGGAAGTACGACCTCTTTTTCAATTGCAGGTTTTATAGTAAATGTTGTCCTTAACGAATTTGAAGTACTGTGGGCTTACAACTATGTTTAAGAATCCATAAATCGTTAGAAAATATATTTCTTATTTTTTNCGAATTTGAAGTACTGTGGGCTTACAACTATGTTTAAGAATCCATAAATCGTTAGAAAATATATTTCTTATTTTTTTAAATACAATAACTAAATATCCTAATTTGTTATTTTTTTTTACAGTGCCAGGGAAAAAGTACTTATAGTTTTCCAATTCCATAACATAACTTTCAACCACAACATCACCAGTGTGATGAAANCGAATTTGAAGTACTGTGGGCTTACAACTATGTTTAAGAATCCATAAATCGTTAGAAAATATATTTCTTATTTTTTAAAATACAATAACTAAATATCCTAATTTGTTATTTTTTTTTACAGGGCCAGGGAAAAAGTACTTATAGTTTTCCAATTCCATAACATAACTTTCAACCACAACATCACCAGTGTGATGAAACCAGTCAAAAATAATGTGTGGAGAGGTTGGGCGGCTCTAAAGAGCGGGATCTTGAGTGCCGATGATGGTTAAACGTGGTGGAGATGGAGCAGTTCCGAAAGGTAAGAGCGGGGAGAAACGGGTGGTCCACGAGTAAACCCGCCAATCCAGCGGCATCGTCCGGCACGATTCCCACTTGCGAAAATTCGAGAGCTGCACCGCCAGGAATGTAGCCCGGTTTGCTTTGGTGTGAGGTAAACCAGCGCTGCAGTCTCTGTGCGAGCTGCGGCCCCAATCTAAAGGAAGCTTGTTACAGTGTAACACTTGGTATCAAGACAGTGATTAGTGAAGGAATTAAGTTAATCCCGTTAGCAGATATTAAATACTAAATCTTCGTTACTTTGTACTAAAGAAGGCTCAAAATACTCAACCCATCTCTATTCTTGCACCTTCACGTTGTCCCAAGGGTTAAAACCGTCACTGGTGTCTGCCTGCATTCACACTCCGTTGCGATAGAAAGAGCCAGCAACCAGTCGTTGAGCATCATTGTACTCAATCGATAAGGAGATCCAAAACCCATTATAACTGCACATGTCCTTTCAAAGCGACGTTGTGACCTGGAGCGTGTAAAAGTTGCCGGTTTTTGGGCCCCAAAAGATTTTTCACTCCAACACATGTCACGCAACAAAACAAAGCGTAGCTTATATTTACAAACTNAAGTCTACGCGGAGCGTGTAAAAGTTGCCGATTTTTGGGCCCCAAAAGATTTTTCACTCCAACACATGTCACGCAACAAAACAAAGCGTAGCTTATATTTACAAACTACCAAACACTATAAGTGTACAATTTAAACGCAATTTGCATCTAATTTTGCAAATTTTTTGACAATACCAATAAGTATCGCAAATGGGTTCAAAAAATGTTGTGTTACCTTTTCAAGGACGTGGGTTTTCCAAAATTAACAGAAAATTATTGTCTCGCACACGACCGCGGACTGTACACAACACGAGGCGTCCCTTAAAAACCACACATTACTTATCGCACTCCAAATACATGAGGAGAATCTTCGGGAGCAGAATAATGAAAATTTGCCTGGGTAGGATGGAATAACTTTCAAATTCTCTAATGATAAACCACTCAGAACATACTCAGAAAAATGTAACAAAAAAGAAATGCATGCACCAATACCAGATCCTGTTTGTAGTGAGGAAGAATTTCCTGGACTTTTTAATGAATTTAATCGCGAACGAGCTGCAAAATGCATTATAGCAGGACGCCGTGTCGTCGACCTTGCGTATTTCACGGCTGAAAATGACAAACTGACCAGTCATCGTAACCGTTGCACCGAACGGAAATACGTGTGCAAGAGTGAAACTCGCCAGGGACTCGAGAGTATTTTGCATTTTTAATGTATGGCGTGTTTTGAAAATAAATCAATACGCACAAATAAGCCTGACAGTAAAAACAGTACAAATATCGCTTTTGTGTGGAAGTCCTGTAGGTGGAAATCGCACATGACCAAGTTGAAGAACTATTTTCTGTAATTGATGTGTCGGTCTTGACATCGAAAAGTTTCAGAGAGCACGAAATAAGTGTCGAAGAGGTAAAGCTTTCAACCTTCGGACCTTATAACTTTTTCGCATGTAAATCAGAGTTTTAAAAGTACTAAATTCTATGAATTTCACATTTTTATGTAAAAAAAAAACTTAGTTGTTTCACTTGTAATAATTATAGTCTAGGAATATTTACTAGTAGCACTTATCGGGTAACCTNGGGTTTTAAAAGTACTAAATTCTATGAATTTCACATTTTTATGTAAAAAAAAACTTAGTTGTTTCACTTGTAATAATTATAGTCTAGGAATATTTACTAGTAGCACTTATCGGGTAACCTATCGATTCTCAATAGTTTAAGAGTTTTATAGCATAGCAGCTCTGTAGCTACAACTAACTGGTGCTGCCAGCATCTGACATGATTTAATTTTCCCCTCGCTCTCACGCAGCCATTAATCGTGATTGAATTTGCGTTTTTCCCACACTTCATGCAATTGCTTTACTGCAGATTTTTATTGATATTCACAAAAAAGTCTCTCAGTCACATCTTAGAGAAGACAATAAATGATCTACTGAATGCACTGTCTTTCTTCAAATGTGCCTGCACCCGGAATGTGAAGCAGATGCGATCCCTCGCAGCTGCACAAATGGTGGTTTTACCCACTTTGTTTTCCGTCTCCATTTAAAAAACGAAGCTGCAATTTCACGAAAAAAATGCCTGGATCCTACACCCTATTGTATTAAAGCTGTGATTAGGCTCGTACGAAAAGGAACTAAGGTTATTACTCTTAAGTGGGAGTTGCCAATTTTCGAGGCATTATATATGTTTTAGTAATATTTACTGAAATTTTTTCTCAGTCAAGGTACAATGACTCGGTGTATTGCCTAATTTTGTTATAATAGCTGGCTGTCATTACTTTTGCATTTCACATTCAATGAGACTCAATTATATTTCACTTTTTAAGAATGACTACAGATATTTAACAGTAAGCAATCAAACCAATTGTGTCACCAAAAATTAACAAAATACAGCTCTATGCTTTAACACAGTTATATTTTCAAAACTAAATCTAAAAAACACATTATAAAAAATTGATAAATTTATTATGGCANTGTGTCACCAAAAATTAACAAAATACAGCTCTATGCTTTAACACAGTTATATTTTCAAAACTAAATCTAAAAAACACATTATAAAAAATTGGTAAATTTATTATGGCATACGCCTCTCCCCCATAAAATGGTTACCACTGGATCATTACTATATTATAAGCAGTTACTGAGATAAAAATGTTCAGCCTTCTTAGGATATTATAACTACTTGATTAATTTCCTCTGTGCTTTCTTTGCATAAACGTAATTTATCAGATTCTGATGGCTTTACTTTCATGCATATTTGCAACATAAACCGNATGTGCTTTCTTTGCATAAACGTAATTTATCAGATTCTGATGGCTTTACTTTCATGCATATTTGCAACATAAACCGTTATGCAAAAATATAACTCACAAAAATTCAAACCAAATATTTGTTCTGTAATTAATGGAATGAACATACTTTATCTCAGATTATTTGCACCCAACAGGTGTGGAAACATCAGCCAGCTACAACAATGAACAAAACGATCAAAGAACAAAGTCTGACGGTAGCTAGTGGCAATGTTGAGGAAGGTTATCCGTATGTTTTAGCCATTGTGGCTGGTTCAGAAGAACTTACGGACACGGGTTTTCAGCGAACAGTGGGGTGGTGAGTTCATAAAGTGTAAATACTACACCAAGTACTGTTCTGATAGAGACTCTTGAAGTGAATCACGTCCCATTGTTAAGTAATGCAAATATCTATCCATAAATCATGCAGTGTTTGGACATACTCCTCAGGAAAACAGGCAGGTTGGCTGAAATTGTAACAATGAATGTGGTCGAAAAGTTAACGTCACTTGTGAGTAAGTACGTGAGTGGTAAAATAATTGACTTTTCAAAAAGTGCCGCACACCAGCGTTGTTGGCTATAAGCGGCTCTGTGCCGTTCCACCGGACCATCCTACATCATCAGCCCATGGAAAATGCTGACTGGCCGAATTCCTAGTGTTACGACAACAACAAATATTAAGAGAAGGAAAAATCGACGACCAGATAAAAGGCTTTCTTGTGAACATGATGATAACAAGCCACGAACAAAGATAAGAAAAACTGAAGTAAGCTCTAATGCAAAATATGGACCAGATGCCAACTAAGAATAAACGGAACAACGAAAAAAGTCTGTGCTAAATTCACTTACAGAAGAGGCCGACTGCGAAGAAAAGTGTGTGCATCTGGAAAGAAAAACATTACGCCAACATGGCAATACACTTTGGTTGGAAGCACGCTGCAAACGCTCAACAGCATCACATTTTGGCACTGTACATATAATGTGGCTAACAATATGGTGAAGTCTGTGCTCATTCATCACGAAATATTTTCTGAAGCCATAAAATAGAGACGAATGAATTAGGAAAAGGTTGCGTCCTGCTATGAGGAAATCAAGGGAGTCACAGTGGGTCGTTGTGGTTTATTTGTAAGACCTGACTTGCCTTATATAGGTTCCAGACCTGATGGAATAGTAGGAGACGAAGGATTAAATGAGGTTTAGTGTTTACCATCCATAGGGACGACAACAATTAAAGAAGCAGCAAAANAGTAGGAGACGAAGGATTAAATGAGGTTTAGTGTTTACCATCCATAGGGACGACAACAATTAAAGAAGCAGCAAAAACTGAGAAGATGCCTTGTGTCCATTACGTAGGAGAACTTCGTCTGAAAAACAACCATAGGTACTGGTTTCAAATATGGCAGCTGATTATATCTAAGAGGAGATATTGTGATTTAATTATTTACTCGGAACTTGGAATCGAACTTCTGCGCCAACAGAGGAACAATGATTCAGGGAGACGAAACTTCTTCCAAAATGGAAACTTTTTATATGCAGTGCATTTTACCAGAAACACCACACAGCAGCATATGACGAGAAATGAGCGTACGTAACCCAAAACACATTGCAGATGCACAAAAAAAAAGTATCTTTCAAGATGAAGTACTTTTTTCATTTATTGAGTGAAATATGTACATGTTCCAATCAAATTTTCACATTACAATCAGGGTTGCTACAGAATGTCATGAACAAGTTTCCATAACTTTTCTAGGTTTTCCAGNCACATTACAATCAGGGTTGCTACAGAATGTCATGAACAAGTTTCCATAACTTTTCTAGGTTTTCCAGAAAAAAAAACAATAATTTCTTAAAAATTGAATTAGACATTTTCTAACAGAAAAATTGCATCTTAATTAAATGTGGCNAAAAAAAAACAATAATTTCTTAAAAATTGAATTAGACATTTTCTAACAGAAAAATTGCATCTTAATTAAATGTGGCAAACCATAAGTTTGCTGAACTTTCGGATTATTTAGTTCGAATTAAACAATTCTTTAAATGTAAGATTACTTTTCTCTTTATCTAAATTTTTATCAACCCCGAAGTGTTTAAAATAGTTGTTCTGTGGAGATTATATTGCAAATATTTAGCTGTACAGAACATCTGCTACGCTAACTGTATTGAGATTTTAATTTCTAGCATGAGTGTTCCCACACCTATCCCTGTAATTGTATAGGTTTTGCACGACACCTATAAAATTCCTTACAGATGTTTTGCGTTTTTTAATTATGAAGCAAACCGTGAATATTATTTTTTTTGCTGTCATAATTATCACGAAGTTCTATGCCGTGAGCTGTACCACGATGATAAACAATAATATTAACGGCGATGCCTGGCTGGTTCACCATACCCTCTAGTTATGCAGTTATGCACAACTGGATACCATTATTCCATGTAGTTAAATTATATGTCGTTATATACATAGTTCATAAAAATAGTCATTACTAAATATGGTGAACTCATTCTATAGACATGACTTCAGGGAGCTGGCGAAATTTACGCAATAAAAGCCACGCAGTGCTTTTAAAAATGCGCAATTATCCACAACAGCATATAAGAATTACTGAAAGAAATACCGATACGGAATATATACAAACCATTATGTTACAATTGTCATATTATTNCAGCATATAAGAATTACTGAAAGAAATATCGATACGGAATATATACAAACCATTATGTTACAATTGTCATATTATTTACGCGATTTAACGCTTTACGAGTTCAAACGTCATTTATAGAACTCGGTAAACTTTACTGAAAACACAAGTACTNTTTACGCGATTTAACGCTTTACGAGTTCAAACGTCATTTATAGAACTCGGTAAACTTTACTGAAAACACAAGTACTCGGTTAAAATGATACGTACTTACTGGTATGATGTACGACCTACTGCAGATTTGCAGTATCCGTTTTCGTGTATGCCAAGTTTCAGCTGACAGACTTGCAGGCAAACTTTCAGAGAGTAACTTTAATGCAATCTTAGACGCACAGCAGGTGGTAGGTATTGACCAACCGCCTTTCCCCTGGTCGTTTACTAAATAAAAAGTTGAAAAGCAAGAAGTTTTACCGTTGTGCCTCCTCGCTCGGTTACGGCCACCTGCTGCTGGGTCCGTTCAAGGCGTGTATGGGTGCGGTCCCACGCATTTGCAATCCACACTCAGCATGCTTTTTTCTAATCCACCAAAGCTAAGTTGATTCATATGCAAACTACTAAGCATCGAGACTGATTCGAAAGTTGCGAGAAGTTTGGTTCGCGATTCTCGCGTTCATCGCAAACACGAACCAAAATAATAAAGAAATTTGTGTAGCCACTGGGCGCTGCGTAAATTCAAAAGTAAATGTTTGACTTTTACAAAAAAAAAGTACGTCTTACGTTTTCACATTTATTTGTTTACGAGAACTATTATTNAAAATAATAAAGAAATTTGTGTAGCCACTGGGCGCTGCGTAAATTCAAAAGTAAATGTTTGACTTTTACAAAAAAAAGTACGTCTTACGTTTTCACATTTATTTGTTTACAAGAACTATTATAGACATGTGCAAACTTTACATTTATTTTGTAAACACGTTTTACAGATGTCAGCAATAACTATTGTTAACGTACCATAAAAATTGTTTTAAACAAACATAAACCAACATGAATGTCATTGCACCAGAATATTAAAATTCATAACGTAACACTCAACGTCTTAAGCATGGATATCAATTTACATGCTCTAGTTAGAACTAAATTTTCCTTCAGCGATAGGGACTTTACTTATGCCAATACAGTGTTGGCGATATTAGCTCATACTAATTAAATGATTTAAGAAACTTTAAGAAAGAGTGCCGTTGTTATGACGTATTAAATAAATGAAACGGTTATTTGTGTAGCAACTGCAGGTCCTTTAAACCGATTTTTGTTCATATAAAGAATTGGCTACGATGCAAAATTCATAAAGTTAATAAAAACAAAGTTATTAATATATTATTGCTAGTGTTTATCGCCCACTATGTTTAAAATCGCCGACGGGGATACGTCAATTCCAGTACCCAAAGTGAGAAAAATATGGTTGTCATTAAACTAACCAACCCAGCACCGAAACTTGATTTTTTTATATAATAAGTAATAAATACTACATAACCTAGCGTATTCGTTATTTTTTATGTATAAACTTCGAGGGCAACTTAAATTATAGTGATTATCTAAAATTTGATATAAATGTTAATCAGAACCAAATGTATCTGCCGTATCCAATCCCCGTAACTTTAAACCACTGTATGGATTAACTTATTATGCTCAGATGATAATTTTTCCTTTTTATTTCGAGATCTGTACAAGTTCTAAAATTTAATCTGAAATAACTGCTTCAAACCGGGGTAATGCGACTGCAAAACAGTGAAAAATTATCAACTGAAATCACTTAAAGACTAATGATTATATCAATGATTCGAGTCCACAAAATTACCAGTGATGTACATTGATTGACAGTTATTACTACTGCTTTATTTCACTTATCGAAAGTGAGTTCCGCATATTCACAGGTCAGTGGCAGCAAAATAACTACATATTCAGTCACAAGTATTTCACTGTTCGAGTTCACTGGATAAGAAGGGTACTTGCATTCATAGGCAAGTAGATGTGCCATTAATTACTATATTTAATATTTTTCTTAAAAAAACATTATTCAAGTCTATAATTTGGTACGTGGTTAAATTCTTTAGTTTTTAATGGCACCTATACATTAATTAGCGCTGGAAAATTTACAAACATTGATGTTTTTCATTATAAATTGTACTTGGGATTGGTGAGAATCAAGGAACTAAATGATATTTTAAAAATAGGAAAACTCAGTCCATTCGTAACTTAACTGCTGGCAGGAAAAGAATTAGATACGCATATATTAAATAACAAATTTTGTCATTATCAATTTAAAAATGTTGGACGTAATTTCCAACCTGAGTTAATTGTCTTTCAGACTTTGACAAAATCTAATTTTTTCCCCTAGTGGTGGATGTGAACCTTTAGGCGCCTTTATCGTTGTGTGCAGTAGAGACTGGAGCCTCGTGTAACATGTAAGTTTCCTTTACCATCTTGTGTGGTAGAGAGGGGAGCCTCTCGCAACATATTACACGTCTTTACCGTCATGTGTGGTAGAGTCGGGAGCCTCGCGTTATATGTTAGGTCCCTTCATGGATGTGTGTGGCAGCATCCTTTATGATAGGCGGCCAGATTCGTCCGAGACTCTTTCGAGAGGCTCGCGTAACATGTTAGGCATGACCTTGACCTTGACTGTTGACCATTATCTCGAAGGATATTCTCATATGGCCTTGACCGTGACCTATGACCACAATCTCCCTGACATAACATGTTAGGCGCCTTTATAGATGCGCACGGTAGTATCCTTTATGATAAGATTCTCGCTTCGTCGAAGTTGTATGATGAGGGCAATGAACAGAAACATTCTTCAGCCAAGATGGCTGGTGCAGGCTTGTCAGTGACGGGACCCTTTCGAGAGCCTCGCGTAGCAAATCAGAGATATGCCCCTTTCGAGATGTCAAGTGTGATGTCTATGTTATGAATTTGACGACTGTATCTTAAACAGGTCGGAAATTACAGTCAACAATGCTTATAAGTATGTGTAGGGCATAAATTACTGTGATAATTTTCGTTGTCGGTAATGATGCCTATGTTATGAGTAGGTGATGTCTATGTTACGATTTTGGTAGCTGTATCTTAAACGGTTCGGAAATTATGTTCAACTATGCTTATAAGAAAGCTTAGGACGTAAATTACCCTGCAGTTATTTTGGTTATCGGGTGTGATACATATGTTATCAGTTTGATAGCTGTATCTTCAACAGGTTGGAAATTACATCCAACTGTGCTTGTAAGTTCGTAGAGGGCATAAATTACTGTGTTATAATTTTCGTTGTCTGAAGTGATGCATATGTTATGAATTTGACTGCTGTAGCTTCAACAGTTCAGAAATTATAGTCAACTGTGCGAATAGGACGTTAGTGACTCTGCAATGATTTTTCATGTTGGGGGTGATGTATGTGTTTCGAATTCTGTTACAGTACATTTAACGGTTCGGGAATTATGGCCAAATATGCTTATAAGTACATATAGCGCTTAAATGGCTCTGTGATAATTTTCGCTGTCGGGGTGATGACTATGTTACGATTTGGCGACTGTATCTTAAATGGATTGGAAATTATGGTCAAATATGCTTATAAGTTCGCATGGGGCATAAAAGACTGTGATAATTATCGTTTGTTGGGAATGATGCCTATGTCATGAATTTGGCGACTATATCTTAACCGTTTCGGAAATAATGTCCAACTATGCTTATAAGTACGCATAGGTCGTAAATTACTGTGATAAATTTCGTTGTTGGTACGATGCCTTTGATACGAATTTGTCCCCTGTATTTTAAATTGTTAGGAAATAATGGTCAATAATACTTATAAGTTTGCATAGGGCATAAATTACCCTGTGATAATTTTCGTTGTCGGAGGTAATGCCTATGTTATGAATTTGGGGATTGTATCTTAAACGGTTCGGGAATCACGTCCAACTATGCCTATAAGTATGTATAGGGCATAAATTACCTTGTGCATAGTTTCGTTGTCGGGGGTGATGTCTATGTTAAGAATTCGGTGAATATCTTAAACCGTTTGGAAATCATGTTCAACTAAATTTATAAGTTCGCATAGGGCATAAAAATACCCTGTAATAATTTTCGTTGTCGGGGGTGATGTCTATGTTATGAATTTTAAAGTTGTATAAACCCNNCCCCCTTCAGCATGGAATACAAGAGCATGAAGTAGGGACCAGTTGGGGTGTCGTGACAGGTATTTGGAAATACTCAGAGAAAACCACTTAACATGGAACGCAAGTGCATGAAGAAGGGGCCATTCGGGGCGTCGTGGCAGGGATTTGGGAAGACTCGGAGAAAACCTCCTATCATTGAATGCAAGAGCATGAAGTAGGGACCAGTCGGAGCATCGTGGCAGGGTTTATAGAAGATTCTGAGAAAACCCCCTAGAATGGAATGCAAGACCATGAAGTAAAGACCATTAGGGGCGTCGTTGCAGGGATTTAAGAAGACTCAGAGAAAACCCCTAGCATGGAATGTAAGAGCACGAAGTAGAGACCAGTTAGGGCGTCGTGGTAGGGATTCTGGAAGACTCGGAGAATACCCCCTAGTATGGAATGCAAGAGCATGAAAAAGGGACAAGTCGGGGTGTCGTGGCAGGGATTTGGGAAGACTTGGAGAAAACCCCTATTTTGGAATGCAAGAGCATGAAGTAGGGACCATTCGGGGCGTCGTGGCAGGGATTTGGGAAGACTCGGAGAAAACCTCTAGCATGGAATTCAAGAGCATGAAGTAGGGATGAGAAGTAGGGTGTAATGCAAGAGCATGAAGTAGGGACCAGTAAGGCGTCGTGGCAGGGATTTTGGAAATATCTGAGGAAACCCTAGCTTGGAATGTAAGAGGATGAAGTATACGATCTAGTATGAAGGTATTGAATGATAATCGAATTTGGGAAGACTCTGAGACAACCCCTCACTTGGAATGCAGGATCATACAGTATACGATATAGTAGGTAGAAACAACTGATAATCGAAATTGGGAAGACGCTGAGAAAACGCCAAATTTTCCAGAGTTTTGTAAATTCGTCCCCTCGTCCCCCGCTTGATGTCCTAGCTACAGAACCGGCCATTTCCTTGTCTCCGAGAGCATCGCGTAGCCAATCAGAGACGAGATCCTTGCCAACCCGCTTGCACATTCTGGCTGACTTGCACAATTTTCAGCCGACTACATCCGGATTGTACAAACTAGCCGGAATGTGCGTGAGATCCAAAATTTTCCAAAATTTTGGAAAATTTGGGAAATTTTAGCGAAAAAGGAGAAATTTCGACTTTTTTGGGGGAAAGAAACAAAAAGTGAAATTTCGAGGGAAGTAGGGAAAATTTTGAGGGGAAACTGGAGAAAGCGGGGAAATGACGTCACCCAAGATGGCAGCCGCTCGTCCCCTCGTCCCCCGCACAGCCTTTGGCGCTGAACCGCCATTTTCTAACTGCTATTATCATGCGACTTTGACACACGCTTACACGTAAACTAAGACATCTAAACATGTCTTATTTGCGGGCAATGACAATTCATTTAATGTGTACATGTTGAGCAGTGTATGATACAAATAAAGACTTACTACGTTGCCTGCAAGTACCCATTAACCACTGGGTATATGCCACATGTATGGAAACCTGATTCGGGCCGTCCGCGCCCACGACGCACAGTACGGTTTGAGGAGGAAGTGATGGCACGTGTTGAGGAACTGCCGTCTGCAAGCACTAGTGAGGTGGTACGTGAGCTGGCCAGCGACTGCAACAGTGTGTGGAGGGTTTGGAATAAACAACTGCTATACCCATTTCACTACCGGAAGGTACAGGCACTACATGCAGACGACTATCACCATCGGACCTAATTCGTGTTATGGTATCCGGAATGGTGTAACCGTATTCCTGGGTTTGCATCACGTATCCTGTACACAGATGAAGCGCTTTTCACGCGTGATGGGATGTACAATGTACATAACATGCATGTGTGATCCGATGGCAATCTGCATGGCACTCACACTTCTGGTTACCAGGTACGTTTTTCTGTGAATGTGTGGTGCGGTTTAGTAGGCGACATGTTACTTGGACCACACTTCCTACCACAACGGCTGACTGGAGACATGTACGTGGCATTTCTGCAGGAAACATTACCGGAATTGCTGGAAGATGTCCCACTTGACATTCGCCGACGTATGTGGCTACAACATGATGGTGCGCCAACACACTTCGCTATAAGTGTACGCGAGTTCTTGAATACACAGTTTGGTGGTCCCTGGATTGGCCGCGGAGGTCCTGTGCCATGGCCTGCAAGATCACCGGATCTGACACCACTGAATTTTTTCGTATGGGGCTACATAAAATCGCGTGTGTATGCGACACCTGTGGTGTCAGAAGAGGATCTCGTTCAGAGAATAATCGGTGCGGCTGACTATATTCGAGCTATGAACGGTGTATTCCGAAATGTGCGTCGGTCGATGTCTCGAAGATGCGATGCCTGTATTGCAGCTGGTGGAATGTCGTTCGAACAGTTCTTATGATCTCACAATTATTGTGTCGTATGTTACTTTCGAAGTCCTGGTCACTTGTGTATCTCTGGTGCTGCCTTTGATCCGCACCATGTGTGGTGTAGTTACCTATATCGCAGGCATAACACATTATCTGTTTCGAACATTAAACATCAATTTCTTGAGAACCTGGGGTGAAGTATATTGACACAGGTTAACATTTGTTAATACAATAACCTTACTACTTGCGTACTGTATGCCTATAAATGTGTGGTACAGGTTGTTTTCAGTAAGTGTTTAAATGTATTCCACCATCACATGTGCAGTGGACCCAGCAGCCAACCATTGACTCATGTATGTAGTGTAGCCTATGTGTTACGGACTGTAACGCTGGACCGAATCTTCATGTGTGTTTTGAACGAAAACGGTGGTTCCTACGCATTTGCAGCAAGAGGACCATATTCGTTACGTAAGTGATACTGCTCAATAGGCCAGTATCAAACATTACAAAATCCCGACGGTACAAAATTTGCATAAAGTAAGATGGTGGCCACCCCTGTTATTTTCATTTCCGTGGAAGGTATAAACACATGTTTGCTGTAAGTTAAGGATCCCAATAACAGAAAACAATGTTTGGAGTATTGCCATTTAATGTCACTTAGTTTCCAATATTTCGGGAGATTACTGTTTTCAATTTTATTTTAAAGGGTTCATTCCTCCCTTAATATTGCATGTAGGTACAAAGTGTCCTGTATATTTTATACTTAATTTTTCATAAGGAAATACCTCTCGNTATATATATATATATATATATATATATATATATATATATATAAAGAGTCATTGTCATGAATGTACAGCGTAACCGCGTGATAAACACTACAATTTATTGCTGTTAGGGAAACAGTGAAACATTTAAATTTGCGACAGACGAACACTTATCCATCAAACTGAAAATACATATCAACATATAAGAGAAAATACCTCCGTGAATAAACGAAATAAATATATTTCCTCAACATGTGTATCATAGGCTGGACAAAATTTATCATACAGCATGAAAAATGAAACAATACTCGTCATCGAATTGAAAACGACCCTACACAGAATGCATCGCCTGAAAGTAGTTTACTACGAGCTGAGTGGTGTGGGCGGAGTAATGAATGTGTTGTTGGTGCTGTGCAAACAGCCAACATGGGCCCACGATCCAAACAAACAACAGCAGAAGTGAGACTCATAATTATCGACCTCTACCACAAGAATAAATCATATTCCCAAATCGTAGACGTACTTGGAAGAAGTCGGATGACTGTACAGAGTATTGTCAAGTGACATAAGGATTCTTAGGTGTTCATAAACATGGAAAGACCTGGTCGTCCTCAGAAACTAACTACAAGAGAAACGATGTCACTACTTAGAATCATGAAGACACGACCTAAAATAACCTTTTCAGAAGTGTGCACACACACTTCTGAAAACACGTTTTGCCTAGAAATATCCATAGGCTTTTCAACCGATCAGGGTACAGAGCCATTGTACCGAGAAAGAAGTGTTATATCAGCAAACAGAACCAGAAGAAGAGATTGATATTTGCTCAGGACTACATACACAAAGTCACGTACTTCTGGGGCACAGTTCTATTTACTGACAAAAGTAAGTTTAACGTTTTCATAATAATGGCAGAACATTAGTGTGGAGAAGGCCCAAAACTGAGCTGGAGTCTCAGAACTTGCAAGCTACTGTCAAACATGGTGGGGGTGGAGTTATGGTCGGGGGGTGTATGTCAGCCTCATGAGTGGGGAAGCTGGTATTTATTGAGGGTTCACGCCACTTTCATCGATCAACAATAACTGATAATTTAGCAATCCCATTCCCAGTGTAACTTCAGAATAGTACAAAACAAGCCATGTTTTCAATGCTGACTATAAACATGTGTGGATATTAAAAGGTTAATTCCATAAAATTATAATTTTCAAAAAGCTGTACGTATATTTTATTATTAAATGTAGGCGAAAACACAAGGGTGAGTAAAGGTGTGGCATTATCTTACTACCAAAATGAATTTTTTTATTAAAGGTAGTGGGAAAAAGAATCTAGAACTGAAGAAAACATACTTTTGTAAACACTGTCGTAAGATAAATCCAATAGAATTACTGGAATTTTAAACCCCGAAGAATGAAAGCCTGAGATGAAAATTCGTGTTAAATCTGTTTCTTTGGCCAAGTTAGACCCCTCTTAAACATTTCTGATATGTTTTAGGTACGCCCCTGAATTTTCAGAACTCTGGCCAATCCAAAATTCGTGTGAGTGGACTGTCGGTAATTTGGAAAACTGTGGACTTCTCTCAACTATGGAATGCATTAATTACTCAAGGAGGCAAATGCGTGAGTTAAAACTCAAAAGGGAAAGTTACATCTGAAAGAAGCAGCGACCTATAAACTACTGCGCGGTTTCGAGTGTGTTCGGAACTGTAGCTTCTAGTCAGATTGCTAAGATACCCAGAACATTTGCAAGTTCATTTTATGATAAAGCTAGATTCCAGAGTTCTTTATGTACTCTAGCAACTATGACCAGCATTCCTCTCTTGTGAGCTGGGTTATTTACGATTATTTATTATATTGCTAACAGTTTGTTATTGGCTCACGAGTACTTCAGAGTTCGTCATAAAACCTGTGATCCTATCACAAATGTTGTGACAAGTAAAAGTGCTTTGNTGCTCACGAGTACTTCAGAGTTCGTCATAAAACCTGTGATCCTATCACAAATGTTGTGACAAGTAAAAGTGCTTTGAGTCTTGCCTAGTTTCCGGGTATCTTACTGACAAAGATTAATGCATGAAAATATTTACTGATTGCTAGGTTACAGTAAATTTTCTACACGCCTTACTTTCATTTCATTACTGTCTGTTGTGTACGTTTGAAGCCATTTCCTCATTTTAATCGACCAATGGGAATCTTTCTATCTCAATCTTTATACCTTTGATTCGTCTGCGAACATCTGAGCCGTGTCAAAAATATTACATCAAATCGTAACTGTCGTAACATTTTGAAATATGTGTTAGCACTAAATATTTTCGCGTTACTGCTAGACTGCAGACGTAACTCCAGGTATCTGTATGTTACTGTAACTTCTGCAATTGGCTAACAAAACTAGTATCGTATAACCCGAAGAACTTTTGAGTCAATAATAAAAGCTGAATGTTTCAATGCTGAATGTCATGTTGCTTTGTCAAGAAGGTATGTGGCTCGAATTAAAGTGCAGCAGCCGGTGAAATTATGAACTGTGTTCTCGTGTGTGTAGAGCAGNCAAGAAGGTATGTGGCTCGAATTAAAGTGCAGCAGCCGGTGAAATTATGAACTGTGTTCTCGTGTGTGTAGAGCAGTGAGGTCTATCGCGTCTTTAAAATATAACGAGCGAGTTGATGCAGAGGTATCGCAGAGAATTCGCATTAAGAAGAACCCGGGCTCTATTAACGGTTTTCTTTTTGCCGTAGTCTTTCTTAATCACTCTATACAAATATTGAAACGGTTCCTTGATACAGGAGGTAATTTGTAGTGACCCGGTAATTTTAGCTAATTGATTCGGCAGCCAACTAAACTCCACAATCCTTAGCGTGTTCCAGCATCAGTTAGTACTTCAGTGGTTGTTGGTCCAGTTTAACCCCAGACCAANGACTCCACAATCCTTAGCGTGTTCCAGCATCAGTTAGTACTTCAGTGGTTGTTGGTCCAGTTTAACCCCAGACCAAGTAGCAACCTTTACTTGCAAGTCCGTTATTGGTCGAAGGTCATCCGGGGCGTGTTTAACCAACTGTGGTCCAATAGCAGCAAAAATACGAGTGTACATCTGGTTGAAGTTTAATTGGTCCTCAAGTGAATTATAAAAATTGCTGGGTCTCTATCTATGGCCAACATATGCTCTGATTTTGGTTGTCCAAGTTTCTGTCGGTGTTTATAACTACTCGGCTGTCGCCGAGGTGTTAAACTACGAATAAGTATTTTTGCACCACTATCATTGCTGGCGTTTAAAAGTTATCCCCATGGATGACTTATTTAATCGTTTCCTAAACATGCCGTGTATCACAAGCGTTTTGTACTTGTGTTAATATAAAATTATTTTATTTTTGGTTCAATAAAATGTTTATTTGT
This sequence comes from Clitarchus hookeri, assembly GCA_002778355.1. NCBI lineage: Eukaryota > Metazoa > Arthropoda > Insecta > Phasmatodea > Phasmatidae > Clitarchus > Clitarchus hookeri. The sequence continues at coordinate 287,216 of NQII01000312.1, read as the reverse complement.
AATTTGTCTATAAATTATAACATTTCAATTATGTTTACTATGAATATAAACAGGGAGAAAATATGTGTGTTGGTAATGCCTAGCAAGAAATAGTTCTCATGTAAAATATTATTAAATTGAGTGCGCATATATGCGGTACTTTTTCCCTTTGGTGTCATTTTGCAGACTTGGTTAACCTTTTTTTTATGTGAGGCGGAGGAATATCCTGGAAGTGGAACTTTAGCAGGGCTACAGGAAAGTTGAAAGTAACTATGAATGGGCCATAGAGAGGGTCTACATGGGCTCGGGATCATGCGTGACAGCTTCACTTCTGTAGGGCCCTCGGTTCTGCGGCCGAGGACATGACGGATATCTTGCAGGTTGACACGGGATGGTCATTGGCTAAGGGAGGAGGGGCGAGTGCTGCAATGCGGGGTTTACCCCTGGCTAACGGAAGAGTGCGCTGTCGTGCGCCGTGGGTGTAGTGTGGCCAAGCTGGGAAGGGGGGTGGAGGGAGCCTTGCGTGCTTGTGCCGGTGCGGAGGGGATGACACGTGGGCGGAGGAGGGGGAGTGAAAAGGATAGAGTAGGGGCAAGAGCGGAGGAGCTCTGGAGACGCGTGATACACAGGCTGCAGAATCCGTCAAAAGGTCAGAGGTGACGTGCGCGGACCTGCAATGGGCTGCCGGTTGGGTTAGGCCCCGGGAAAACACGCCCCACAACAACTCGGGGAGGGCAAGGTCGCACGCGTGCCTCAAGCGGAGTTTCGGATGACACTTTGACACAGGTTCACCGGGTGCTCAAGACAGACGTGATTGGAGGTCGAAGCGTTAAGAGGAAAGTGTCCTTGCCATCCTGCATTTCGTATTTTCCTCAATAACTTATTAATTTCCTGAGTTAGTATTTAAAAACCAGGCTAGTCAAGGCATAGGAATCATGTTTACATATATTTTTTAATCCAACTTATTTTTCTTACATGATTAGTTTTACATTAGTAATCGTAATTAAATGTTACCTAATTACTTTACAATGTTAATCCCAAATGGGAAAATACAAATATAATTAAAACCNGTAATCGTAATTAAATGTTACCTAATTACTTTACAATGTTAATCCCAAATGGGAAAATACAAATATAATTAAAACCGTATGTTTGGACATAAATTTTCATTACAATTTTCACAGTTTTTGACCTCAAACCTTTGAAAAATCACTCTATGCTTTACGTACTTGGTTGTTTTCTAAATATGTCATGTATCAGAGCGTTTAAACATGTGTTAACTAAAAAGTATCTTTTTTTTTATAAATTTATTTTTACTTATATNTGTCATGTATCAGAGCGTTTAAACATGTGTTAACTAAAAAGTATCTTTTTTTTTATAAATTTATTTTTACTTATATTATGTATATAAATTATAATATTTAATTTATGATTAAGACGAAACAGGGGGATAATAGGCGTGTTGTTGATAACAATTAAGAAATATTTCTTGTGCAGTATATAATATAGAGAATGCGCACGGATGCGGTGCACTGACCCTTTGATGTAATTTCTAGACTTGGTTATACTTTGTTTGCATGAGGCGGAGAATTGTCCTGAAAGCAGAAATTTAGTAGAGCTTCAGAAAAGTTGGAAGTAGCCGTGAATGGACTATATAGTCCATCTGAATCGTTTTTATAACAGAAAGAAATTTTAATATTTTGCTCACGAAAATTGTAACTGGTGTGACGCAGTATTCACGTTGTGTCAACACCAAAACTAGGCAAGCAGTGGAAGCATAACCATACGAGATTTTTCTTCAAATACAGAGAAATCCGTTACAATAGCGTTGTCTGAGATGTACTCCGGCAAAGTTAACCACCCGGCAACAGATTCCCGGTGGCATGTGGGGAAAGCGGCAGACGTTTCTGTCGGCCGGTGGGTTTCCTCATGGCACTCCCGTTTCATTAGACATTGCATTCAGTCGCCGCTCCATTTTAACGTCTTGTTCCACATCATCCTTATGGATTAACGGATGCCACATCGAATCGTCGTTACTCTGTGCTAACCCCGCCCTTAGTCGCAAGTAATCATACTCACTATAAGCAGTAGCAGTGCCATGCTCTTTCCAGTAACTTAATACTATCCGTTACCTGATTTATGAGGATTTGCACGAGTTCAGATGACGTACATGGAATTAGACAGAGANTAACTTAATACTATCCGTTACCTGATTTATGAGGATTTGCACGAGTTCAGATGACGTACATGGAATTAGACAGAGAAGGGGGGGGGGGATCTCACGTTTGGAAAAGACATTCCGAGCTCACTCAGTCATGGTCCGACCCACGACCTCCCGAGTAAGGGTGATGCCTGCTAACTGCAAGACTGATCGCTCTCTTCCTGCTGGTTCGCATCACAACAAACACGCTTGNAGGGGGGGGGGGATCTCACGTTTGGAAAAGACATTCCGAGCTCACTCAGTCATGGTCCGACCCACGACCTCCCGAGTAAGGGTGATGCCTGCTAACTGCAAGACTGATCGCTCTCTTCCTGCTGGTTCGCATCACAACAAACACGCTTGCTGCAACGCACAATGTACATCATTGGCTGGCGTCACTCAGCAGGGTGGCGGCTCGACTGTTTTTCCAATTATAGTTTTCGTAGCAACCTTCAGAGACTATAAGAAAGTTTCTCCAGTTCGTTGTGTTACAAGATCAACTTCGAAAGCTATATATTCGAGTCATTTTAGAAACTCTTTCATTGATTACTAAACACACTCTGGAGGACTCTAAATCATAATTTTGATGAAAATAATAACATAAAATGTAAATGAAATACAACACAGTCGAAAGGAAANTAACTTAATACTATCCGTTACCTGATTTATGAGGATTTGCACGAGTTCAGATGACGTACATGGAATTAGACAGAGAGGGGGGGGGGGATCTCACGTTTGGAAAAGACATTCCGAGCTCACTCAGTCATGGTCCGACCCACGACCTCCCGAGTAAGGGTGATGCCTGCTAACTGCAAGACTAATCGCTCTCTTCCTGCTGGTTCGCATCACAACAAACACGCTTGCTGCAACGCACAATGTACATCATTGGCTGGCATCACTCANAGGGGGGGGGGGATCTCACGTTTGGAAAAGACATTCCGAGCTCACTCAGTCATGGTCCGACCCACGACCTCCCGAGTAAGGGTGATGCCTGCTAACTGCAAGACTGATCGCTCTCTTCCTGCTGGTTCGCATCACAACAAACACGCTTGCTGCAACGCACAATGTACATCATTGGCTGGCATCACTCAGCAGGGTGGCGGGTCGACTATTTTTCCAATTATAGTTTTCGTAGCAACCTTCAGAGACTATAAGAAAGTTTCTCCAGTTCGTTGTGTTACAAGATCAACTTCGAAAGCCTATATATATTCGAGTCATTTTAGAAACTCTTTCATTGATTACTAAACACACTCTCGAGGACTCTAAATCATAATTTTGATGAAAATAATAACATAAAATGTAAATGAAATACAACACAGTCGAAAGGAAANCGAGGACTCTAAATCATAATTTTGATGAAAATAATAACATAAAATGTAAATGAAATACAACACAGTCGAAAGGAAAGGTGATTTCTCACAAACACAGCAGCTAATAAACAAATAATATTTACCCGAGTACATTTGTACAACTATTAATTCTAATCTAAATCTCACTAAACGCACAAATTTTTCCCTTTTCGTATTTTTTTTAGTTACTTTTCGTCTTTCTATTTTACTGTGTTTATATGTTTATTTATTAATATTTTTACCATACGTTATATTAAAAAATGTTTATGTAGCTATAAATTTCTTACCCTCAACGAAACTAGCGCAAAGTAAAATCTGCAAACTGATGACATAACAGTCTTCTTTCTCTACGATTTGGCCAAAGTCTAAATGTCGCTCTAATGAAGAATAAGAGTCGGTAAAAGCGTCACATTAAGTGCAATATCAGAAGCAAGCCCGAATATAATAGTTTTAATATATACGATGTACCAAAAGTTAATTTCCAACTCCTCCAAGTACAAAATTTCTTTGTACACTTTACAAACAATTTATTTGGAAACTAGTCGCCAAAAATATTATTGTAATATTGCAAGTAAAATATCATATCTTTACAAGACATTGTTTTATGAAACATGCATGTACCTCCACATTTATAGTAAAATATAAGTCCACAGTACTTTATTATTAAAAGTCAACATCAATTAAACACATTCCTCAGAAACTTGTTGAAATATTTGGCTCNAGTCCACAGTACTTTATTATTAAAAGTCAACATCAATTAAACACATTCCTCAGAAACTTGTTGAAATATTTGGCTCTAATATACTTGTGGTGTTACAAAAATTATCTTGGCAACTACTTTCCATAGAATTTGTTTGTAAAAATGAAAACAACTTTTACAGTGCTCTCAAGTTCTCGAGTGTATTTTGTGTAAGATAACAAGTTGGGATTATGTGCATTTCAAACTCGCGTATATGAATCATACTGCAGCATGTTCAGTTGCCACTTAAGAGAAAAATTAAAAAGGTTACAAAACGTATTGGTTTAAATTAGCAGTTTCATTCATTCTTCGCATTATACCTTGAAATTCTCGCTTCACCAATTCGTGTTAATAGAACTTGAGGCTAGTGTTATCTTTAATTTACGAGTCTCACGCTCTTCGGACTGTGTGCATTTATCATTCCATTGAANCAACTTGAGGCTAGTGTTATCTTTAATTTACGAGTCTCACGCTCTTCGGACTGTGTGCATTTATCATTCCATTGAATCATATTTTTAAAGTGGGAAATTGATTAAAAAAAGGTATCTTGGAGTTTATTTTTGGTCACAAAAGAGTCGTGTGCACAAACAAAAAAAAAGTCATCTTACAAACTCATAATTTGTACTGTTATACCACAAAATAGAAGAGTCATCACTTAATATGTAATGCTGCGCGTAAGTTTGGTGTCTAACTCGTGGGTCCGATTAGGCATTTAATGAACCTGCCGGTACAACCCTAAGTGTCTACATTCGGGTGAGCTGCAAATAAGACCTGTTGAAGGTACAAGTATCACAACGAAAAACTAGCGTAGTTACAAAAGGGCTGTGAAATTATCAAGGGCAGTATACGTAGCAGAATATTATGAAAGGACGTTATTTTTACAAAATAGTTTTTGGTCACAACAAAAAATATTTTTTTAACGGCTAAAAGAGTTTATTAATTGCAACTGAACAAAGATTTTTTTCACAATAGAAAACATTGGGAAAACAAATTCCTGTAAAACAATTTGTGGCTGGCACAAAACATTCTTTTCTGTGTTCTTTGAGTTTCTTCAGGATCATTTTGCTGATCCATGTGAGGTTCGTTGAGAGCCTTTTACGAGCTGACAGTTGGTTTGCACATAATAGCCCCGTAAATAGAAACAAAACCACCATACTGTTCTGACCTCCACCCTCACGTACTTACTATGTGCCTGTTGAAACAGTTAGAAACCTTCTACGTCATGAAGTTCGCGATTTGTAAAAACTTTTGATCTCTATCTTAAAAAAAAGGACACCGTCTCTGACTGCACATATTTTAACGGATACATTTACTCTAACGCTCCCAATAACTTTGGCAACAATATAGGTTATGTACTTCCTTATCTTGATGCATTATCAAAAGTGTAATGTTTAAATGTTTGTGCACACATTTTATTCCGTGTAGTTTCTATTGGTTTTACGCAGTATATAAGATTTGCAGAAAAGTAGATCCTATGTGGGGCTTTCAAAAGTGTTCAATTGCCCGCGAACTGTCTTTCGTAGAAATAGTAAACATAATCTGTATTTCCTATTACGTGGCCACGTTAATTTAAGTTTTATAATTATCGGTGAGAAATGCGCCCTGAATCGGGATGGAAAACTAGTTAGAAAAATTAATTTTCCCTTTCCTCCCGTGCGGAAGGCCGAAATAGAACCCACGACCTCGCGACCTCTCAAATGTGAAGCGAGCGTGCTACTCAATGACCAAACTACGCTTGTTAGTGCAAACATTAGCAAGCTGGTACGCTTTTTAAACCAGTCGCATCGCCAAACTTCTTTTTTTTACATTCTCCTTACCATCATTACGTTAGGCAACCCTCAAAACGGATGCGAACTGTAAAGTTGCGGCACATAAATTTGACAGGCGTAGTTTCCTTCTCAGTATAACTGCTGTCCATTCCCTTTTACGAAATTAGAACAAAATCAACGTGAGGAAATAAATGTCGTATTTGTGATCGTTATTTGTAGAGCACCTTACCTTTGAAATAAAACTACCAGTCTACCTTTCTGGTAAACCACTACAGGATATTTATTTTTAGTTTGACACTGTTAGTCACATGATCCATAATTGTAAATATATTACACGTTAGGTAAACTGATGGACGGCATCGAATCAGCAACGAATCGGCGTCCAGTACATTAAGCACGTTCCTTGCTGGCAATCTGATATTCTGAGTTAGCAACTGTGATTTTTATGGTTATTGCCAATACGACTGAGCGCCCAGAACTTTGTTTACTAGCTGTGAGAAGCAAGCTCCAATATACAAGAGTGTTCACTAAAATGTTAAGTGACTTCAACACTCAAGCTTAATAAAAATTGTGCGACCGATCAGATCAATTATAAGATTTATGAAATGGCAGGTTGGGTGTCAAATGCATATGCGGTTATGCTACATTTCCGAATTAATACGTGTTTTTACGCGCCCTGGTTGATTTTGCGTCAGTAATAAACAGGCGTGATAACAAGGGCTGAAAACTGTGAGACGTGACTAGATGTGAAAACGTATACTCACTAAGCTACAGCCAACTGGCAAAACGTTGAAGTCTTGATTACGTAGTTTTTTGAGAAATCTAGCCTACCGTACTACTTACGCGTGTGTTCTTTTAGTACCTTCTTGCATCATTAGAATTTGCAATGTGTCTTTTCGCTGTAATTGCATGGATGTCTTGGTGGGGACAAAAAAAAATTGCTGAGGCATTCTGAGCTCAAGTTTTCTGATCCGATCATCCCCCAGTACATGGAACGCCAGTTATCACATCACAACTCTGATACATGTTCAGCAGCTAACTCCTAGTAAGCAGTAAAATGAGACCCTTACACATTGCGAGATGTCTTCGTCCAAACGTGATCATGAACTCGCGGAAGTTTTCCAGTCTCTGTGCACTGGTGATATTGTGATATGATCTTAAGAAAATAACCAAACGTATAATTCTCAATATTGTTTTTGTATTAACTGCAACGAATAACAAAACTTCCTTTTCCATTGATAAAGACACTTAGTTACATAAACAAAATACTCATTTTATAACAGACAATTAATCTTAACCTTTACAGGCAAGTTGGTCTATATAAGGAATGTTGCAAAGTAAGTGGATTTAATGACGTAAACTGTACGTTGCAGAAAATTTCATCTAATAAACGAAGTCTCTCGTGTGGTGAGAGACATAATTTGTATTTTTAGAAAATTCCCGTGGTCGTATAAAAAGCTGTTGCTAATAACATCAAACAATAATTAATTTTTATTGCTCCCAGTATAAGGCAGAGCGTAATACTGGTATTAATAAATTCTAAACAACGTTTTGTTCATTGAAAAGCCTAATATTAGGTTTTTATATATGTCTTAAAGTGTTAAGAAAGATTTTATAAATAAAAAAAAAGAAATTGTCACGTAATCTGCTTAGTTTATTAGTTGGAAACATTGATTTGGTTCTTTCTATAAATTTAATCATTCATTGAAGATGTTTGAAACAGGGAATCCTTGGCTGTGTGGTAATGCACAAACGACAATTTTATTGATTAAAAATACAATAATGTTTACCTCAGGGGCAGCAGAGAACAGTGATGTTATTTATGAAGAAGCACTGGAAGTATTGATGCTGATGTCCTTCTGTGTTAATGAAGTTGGTATTCCAGCAATTCAAAATGGTAGGTTAAAAACTAAGTTATGTGAACTTTCAATTACAAATGGTACAACACCTAGACCCTAAAATATTTTCTGGTATACCTCCTAAATTCTANTTTGAAACAGGGAATCCTTGGCTGTGTGGTAATGCACAAACGACAATTTTATTGATTAAAAATACAATAATGTTTATCTCAGGGGCAGCAGAGAACAGTGATGTTATTTATGAAGAAGCACTGGAAGTATTGATGCTGATGTCCTTCTGTGTTAATGAAGTTGGTATTCCAGCAATTCAAAATGGTAGGTTAAAGACTAATTTATGTGAACTTTCAATTACAAATGGTACAACACCTAGACCCTAAAATATTTTCTGGTATACCTCCTAAATTCTAANTTATGTGAACTTTCAATTACAAATGGTACAACACCTAGACCCTAAAATATTTTCTGGTATACCTCCTAAATTCTAATGGAAGTTTTTAACCTGTACATAGTATGGAAATAGTACCACGTGTCAGACTGTAAATATAGGAATGTTGAGCGTCGTTACTATAGAAGGTTGGGGATTTCCTTATGCATTTGACGATTTCGTGAGCGAATGTAGGAACAGTATCATAGATGTATGGAAAAATATTTTACCAGGTAAGCAAATAAAGCCACTAAAGTCAATTGATGGTTTCTTCGAACGTTTTGAAACTAACCTTTGAAAAATCACCCTAGGAGTAATAATATCTTTACCTTTTTTTTTTAATAAATTGTATACCACATGTCTATATAACACTGATTAACTTTAAAACTATTTTATTTTTGAATAAATGAAACTTTAACTTAGTATCTTCTAGTATCTTCTAGAACTCTTAATATTTATTTCATATTCAATACGAATTAAAACAATGAGAGCAGCTATGTTTTGGACAAGGCTAGTAACAAATAACGCACAGTTAAAATATTGTTTTAACCAAGCTTTTGGTATGCTATTTGTAAATTAAACTTTGCTCATCGACATATTAAAATTTTAAGGTAGCCTTGATGGAAACATACTTCATTGTTACAGTTAAAAATATCAGCACAAAATACGGTGCGTAGGCCCTAGTGACCTGGTGTTTTTTTTTCGACCTAGGAAAAAACTTTAATAGGCTTTCGGCGGAGTGGAGCTTGGCACGCTCTTTCTCAATATATCTCTCTCTCTCTCTCTCTCTTCTCTCTCTCTCTCTCTCTTCTCTCTCTCTCTGTATATCTCTCGGTAAGTTTCACAGCGTTAGTAGTAGAAGGAAAATTATAAATGTTTTCTAATTTAGCATGTCTCATACTTATTGCAGCAAAAATAATGATTGTTGAATTTGTAAATTTGTAATTTACATCTGAAAAGNTTTAGCATGTCTCATACTTATTGCAGCAAAAATAATGATTGTTGAATTTGTAAATTTGTAATTTACATCTGAAAAGAGATTTTGATGTTTGAATAATTGTTAAAATATATTAAGATGTGGTGGCGCGACGGTTACAAATCCGAATTTGGTGGAAGTAGTGACAGGCGAGGGGACTGATCGGTGACATGTGTAGACATGGCGTGTTGCTGTCTCCTTTTTCTATGCTTGTTGTTGCTTAACGCAGCGTTAATTTTTCTTGCTCCGAAAAATACCTCAAGTTACCACATCAGGTTCGTACACGTTATGTTTTTTGAACCTACCTAGGCAAGTGACGATGTTGTGATAAGTCAGCGTTTCCATGGCAGTAATAAATATACAGTAACGTATGTCGTGACTGATGCGTGTGGACGGGAGTGGCTGTGTCGTGGTCGTTACGCCGGCCCGGTGTGTGTGTGTGTGTGACTGCAAATATTGGACGTGCGTAATTTATACGTTTTAACCATGAACTGTTTCATATGACGAAGTTAATTATTTAAAGTAATGTCTCTTTATTCGTCACAACCTTAAAACATTGCCCCAGGTGTTTGAAACACAGTNAAAGTTAATTATTTAAAGTAATGTCTCTTTATTCGTCACAACCTTAAAACATTGCCCCAGGTGTTTGAAACACAGTAGCGTAATGTGCTTATGTTCTGTGATTTTTATGTTTGCCACAATCCCAACAAATTACTAAGCCCAGCCAGAAAATGTAAAATAAATAATTAAATAAATCTTATAAAAATGAAATACCTATGCAATGAATTATGAGCGTAATAAAAGCTACGGTGGGCCTATTTGTGTGCAAGTTCACCACTATATTTTAAGTTTGTCGTTGCTATGTACAAAAAATAAGCGACATGAATTGCGTGTTTGAATTTACTGTCTTTTTCGTTGGACTAGTTGCTCCTTTGTTTTAATATTTGTTCCAACTGAGGCAGTTCTTTTAACGAAATACCCCAACACATAACAATAACGAGAGGTTAAATGCTACAGCTCTTTCCCCCACAGTTGTAACAGGGTTAAACAGTCACGGCAAAATATTAACGTTTATTATGTAATGTGTTGTATCGTGTATAGCAAACATGTTAACAAAGTAAAATGATAACAACCGTNAATATTAACGTTTATTATGTAATGTGTTGTATCGTGTATAGCAAACATGTTAACAAAGTAAAATGATAACAACCGTAAGAACTATCGTCAATACAGACATTGTTAAAAAGTCATAAAGCTGACCTAACTATGGTTATAAGCCTAAATTGTAAACATTCGTACTTAATGGTTTTTGAAATATGACAGAATTCGTAGGAAAGCTGTAAACAGTAAACAAAGCATTTGACAGTTAAAACATATAAGTCAAATGGCAGTGTTTTATGTTTACGTGCAGTGGAAGGATACGTAATGGGTAGAGACCTGAAGAATTCGCAGATTCATTTTAGGACAAGCTAGAATTCAAAACACATGGGTTTATATAACTGAATCCATTGGCCCACGCCATATTTGACACTTTCTGGAGAATGCTGGTCCAATCGTAGCCTTCCACTGTAACAGCAAGTAACCAATGCGCAGTTTATATCGGCATATTTTTACATAAGACTGTAGAGTCTAGCCTGTAGGTCATTGAACTCGCGATTTTTTCCGGTCTCTAGTAATCAGTAATCAAAAGAAGAAATTTAGAAGGTCTTCAGAAAACTGTGAAGTAACCGTGAATGTATTATAATTACAATATAATTATGTCATGCGGGTTTGAATTTTTCTGCTACTGTTTTAATATTCACATTAACTATAAATAAAATATTATAATTTTTTCGACAAAATATAAATACTATTACAATTTAATGAAAATAACTTACTTTAATGTTAACACGTGTATAAAATGCTTGTAACACATAACATAATCAGGAAACATCCAAACGTGTCATATATGATGTGATTTTTCAAATGTTTGGTTCAAAAACAGTGAAAATACCACGAATATACTGCGCTAGGCTCTGGAAGTGGGTTGAGTGGAGAGATTTGGGCAGCTCTTAACATCGGGGTCTTGAGAGTTGATGAGAGTGAAGCGAGGTGAGTATGGATTATCGCCGGAACGCAAGGTCGAGGGAAAAGGGAGATCCTCATGAAAACCCGCCGACCAGGGGCATCGTCCGGTACGATTGTCAAGTGCGAAACTCCAGGAGCGACCCCACCTGGAATAGAACCCGGTTTGCCTTGAAAGTGGACCGTGTATCGGTATTCCCTATTGGTTGGGACTCGCCACACAGCTGCTGAACACTAGCCGAGCTAATAGGTAAGGACGGACCCGTAAAAGTAGCGTTATCTGGCAGCATGACAGACTTCACCTTCTTGTATATTTTTGAATCGGCGCCACTTGTTTATTATAGTCTGCCCACAGTGAGAACTCATTTTTCTTTNGACAGACTTCACCTTCTTGTATATTTTTGAATCGGCGCCACTTGTTTATTATAGTCTGCCCACAGTGAGAACTCATTTTTCTTTCTTGCTTGGATGGACGTGATTTGGCCATTCTAGCGTTGGTTGTTTCCTATGAGTCCAAAATCTTATAAGGCGTAACCAACATCATCCGATGAAAACAGAATACATTCGGATATGTTTTGAATTNTATGAGTCCAAAATCTTATAAGGCGTAACCAACATCATCCGATGAAAACAGAATACATTCGGATATGTTTTGAATTATATTTGGTATTCAGAAAATAACGCGAATTTTGCAGGTATGTATTAATACGCAACAGTAGCACTCGGCCGACCTGGTACTGATTATGCTTACATCATACATACTTTCGCTCCTGCATTCNCTAATACGCAACAGTAGCACTCGGCCGACCTGGTACTGATTATGCTTACATCATACATACTTTCGCTCCTGCATTCATGTATGTTCTGTTTCATATGCTTATTGTAAGCATTCTCAGGAAATGGACACATGACTTCAGGTATATTAACTAGAGCTTTGTGAAGTCTATCCTTCCCATCAATGGACCTATAAAACTATATGTATATATATATATACACTAGCTGACCCGGCAAACGTTGTTTTGCCATAAAAAGTATTAAACTGTAACCTAGATCGATAAATGATCGATGATAATTGATCAGTTATCGACCTAGGGTAAAATTTATTAAATTACTAATATCGCTATAAAAAAATAAGGGTTGGTGGTAGAAGGGCGAAAATTTAGGAGGGTATGTATTTTTTAATGCCACATCATAAAAAAATAAAAAATAAAAATTTTGTTCAAACAATAAAAAAAAATTGTTTGGGGGTGGCCACCCTTATTACTTAGTGGAGACCGGCTACTCCGTGCTGTGTCACTGGGAGACACCTGGTGGGAATAAATTGTAACCTAGATCGATAAATGATCGATGATAATTGATCAGTTATCGACCTAGGGTAAAATTTATTAAATTACTAATATCGCTATAAAAAAATAAGGGTTGGTGGTAGAAGGGTGAAAATTTAGGAGGGTATGTATTTTTTGATGCCACATCATAAAAAAATAAAAAATAAAAATTTTGTTCAAACAATAAAAAAAAATTGTTTGGGGGTGGCCACCCTTATTACTTAGGGGTGTAAAAAATAGATATAAATCTATTCTCAGACCTACCGAGTATACATAAAAAATTTCATAAAAATCGGTCCAGCCGTTTCGGAGGAGTTCAGTGACTAACACTGTGACGGGAGAATTTTATATATTAGATATATATAGTTATTATTATCATCATTTTAGGTTTTTGCCTACCGGTAGAAATTATTTCACACAGTCATACATTAATAACTGTCTGCGTTAAGGACGTTTAGAGGTTTCGGTGGAAAACACGTGACTCAAAAACGGTTGAATATTTTGCAGCAGTGTCTGAAAACGAAAATCGTTTAAATAACGCTTCGTGCCAAAACATGAAATTCTGGTTCTCATTTCAACTCCAAGGATTATTTTTTTTATCGTAAAAATATGTTCAAATGGGCGTTTTAAGAACCAGTTTTAGCTCATAAATGTTGTATGCAGAAATNTTTTTTTATCGTAAAAATATGTTCAAATGGGCGTTTTAAGAACCAGTTTTAGCTCATAAATGTTGTATGCAGAAATTGTATAGATAGGGCCAGCTGTTTTTTGCGACAAATTCCACGACTAGGTGTACTCCAAAACATTTATATTCAGAACCATTATCGCGGTTGGATAATTTTAACTCGCCGCACGCGTCTTAATTATCTGCCAGTCAATCACGGATATTCAGTGTCGGGTAAATTTATTCTAGTTGGTCCAGTCGAGAATAAAATGTCTTCTCACACAGACGCGCGGTGAATAGCAAAAGTAAATTTGCAAGCACGCACGTAAAAAGGTGAAGTATAGCATGTGCCTAAACCTTTACGCGAATAAAAGGTGGCTCTATTGATTGGTCACTGAGCTTCGCAGTGTGCAGTACAGACCAAAAATAACATACACTTGCGTAACGTAGACAACTGTGTACACTGGGTTTGAATGGGTTAACTCGTCACTATGTGGCTATCTGTTCTGTGTGTCAGTGTGTGTGTGGAGTGTAGGCCTCGAATTTCTGCCCAGGCACAGTATGGATGGGCTGCGCGGGTTAGCCCCGGGTAAAGGACTAGCTTTGCGCAGGAAGACGTGGATTGGAGGGCGGTGTATTCCAACGCCCCCTCCCTCTCACTTCTGACCCACGACCCCGTGCGTATCACCTCCCACCAGCTTCCACGCACGAATATGCGAGGATCAGCGTATCAGTTAACTGGCGCCTTGGGCGATCGTTACCACATTGCACTCCTATGTTCGGAAACAAAACATTTTTATAAACTCGTATTAATTCCTTCAGCCCCGCATATAATTTATCTCTTTAGGTTTGTAAATAAGTGACATTTTGGTTCGTGCTGTACTTTTGATGATTCAATACTTGACTCAGTCGCACAGCCGACTAAATGCATGGGATTAACAATTCACAGCCCATATCGCTTATATATGTGTACGTGTATATATATAAATATACACAGAAACACACACAGAGAGAATGTTTGGAAACATAGTACCCAAACTCCAGACATAGTTTCTTTGGACCAATAGTAACACATAAGTCCTTATACACTTATATCCGGAAAAGTATTTTTATATAATTTAATGCATTCAAAGTTACAACGTATAACGCTTGGAGAACAAGGCTGTGCGATCATGCATCTAGGACAAGTTTCATACGTCGTAGGGGCGCGATACTAAATAATTACATACGCATTACGTGCGCTTACTTCCTATGCAACTTATCCTACATGCATGATCGCACGGCCTTGTTCTCCAGGCGTTGTACGCCGCAACTTTTAACACAATTAAATTTTATAAAAATACGTTTCCGGATATAAGTGTATAGGACTTTTGTGTTACTATTAGTCCGAATAAACAATGTCTGTTGTTTAGGCTCTAAGTTTCCGAACAACCTGTATATATAGACACACAAATAACGTTGCCTTCAAGGAACAATAGGAAAACATCGAGTTCTGAGCCACAGAATACTTGCGGGTACAGAAGTAAAACAGTCGTTGATAGTACGAGCTCGAGTGTCACGCACGTCAGAAAAATGGCGTCGCTGGCCAGCAACATGTCGTAACGCCGTTCGCCAATCAGCGCCTGGTAACTTACTTGCCATCCGACAGGCCAGTGAACCGGGAATCTTCCGCAGCACGCAGTAGCCAGTGATACCATGAGGTCCGTTCGCAGAGCCTCGCGAAGTCAATCAGCTAATGGGTACGCTCGCCCTGAAGGAACCGCCACACTATGTCACGTCTGTGTAATCTACCAATTTTGGGACTTATCCGCGCCGTGTATTCCTCGTTCCACGTATTACTTTCCTTTGCAACGCTTCCACAATCGTGAAATAAAAGCCGAATGGGTTAACCCTTTCATTCGAAGATGAAAATATTTTTTAATGTAAAGCTATCAGTACACCCTCTCTTGCATATAAGGAGCAACGAAAAAAGGTATCTTGTGCTTGTTTTTAATGTAAGTCATTGAGTTTGTGGGTGTCCGGAAACCACTGGGGTTATAAGGATCCCCCGCCCCCAACTGGAATTGCCACGACCCCTATCAAACCCCGAATTATACTTATACCGAAAATTCTTATAAGACAGTGTAGAATTTTATGAGTAGTATACTACTATGAAGTAGCCACACGGTGCACGGATTATTTTTATTTAACGGCAATGTAACTTACTTTCCAGGCGACAGCCCAGCTGACAAATAATCTCACGCAGCACGTATTAGAAAATCAAACAAAAGGCCCACTTCCATTGCGTCTGGCCACGTCTACAGAGAAGGAATTGTCTCGCCATGTCATTTCTGTGTACTAATGAATTCCGTGTTTCGGTTTTATCGACGGTAATAATTATTATTCTCTCATACAGTAATTAAGTACAGCAGCAGCCGGTAACAAGATAAAATATGGTAGTTTGTGAGTATTGTAAAAGGTCCCGCACGTAGGTTATTTAGCTATAGGCAGGGTCACCTATTTTTTTGCGAAAAGATTCACGCGGAGACTAGTCCTCAATATCCTATGTGCACACTTACAGCCTTCGTTGGGTAATTGGCCGCTTGTCTTTGTGTGAAGAACGTCTACTACATGTGTGAGCCAATCATAATTAAGTTTCTTCAGTACTGACCGTCCATGATTCACGGGCAGACCGATAATCCGCGAAACAATTCAAATGATCCAACCACGAAAGTGGTTCTGAACTAAAGTGTTTTGGAGCACAACTTGNCGATAATCCGCGAAACAATTCAAATGATCCAACCACGAAAGTGGTTCTGAACTAAAGTGTTTTGGAGCACAACTTGTCCTGATATAATTTCGTGAAAAACAGGTGCCCCTAGCTATAGGTATGTGAATGAAGAGATTTGGGCGGCGGCGGTGAAGTGAGGTTAGTATAGAGCAGCGCCGGAATGAAAGAGCGGGGGAAACGGGAGAAGGCCGAGAACACCCGCTGACCAGCAGCATCGTCCAGCACCATTCCCTCTTGCGAAAATCCGGACTGAACCGGGCGGAGATGGAACCCGGTTCGCCTTGGTGGGAAGCGAACAGTCTAACCGTTCAGCCACCTTTGCCCCTATAGGATTGGTGAAAGGTAAAATTAGCACTTTTAAAAACAACATTTCAAAAATAATCACTGTCCGTTAATTACATATATACTACCGTACACGCCAGTACGCAGCCTTCCAGTTAAGTTGGCAACGAATTAAGTAAAACAGTTCGAATTCGTGCCGTTGTATTGCGAACGTCATGTTTATAAATTTATGGCAAATCAAGCTGGTGTTTTCTTCATTTTAAAGACGTTACAGTATGAATTCACATGGCAGTAAAATATTTAAGTTCACAGACATTTCCCTTTTTCATTTGACTGGCGCATAAATAAATTCACTAGGGTAATGGCAACGTAATTTTTACGAATGACGGAAGTATTCAAAATGGAAACAAGGTGCAGATCGTAAGCAAGGTTTTCAAAAGTCGTTAATGAACCGTTAAAGCCATATATTAAAAATCGCTGATATTAATCACGATGAAAGTTGTAAACANTTCAAAAGTCGTTAATGAACCGTTAAAGCCATATATTAAAAATCGCTGATATTAATCACGATGAAAGTTGTAAACAAAAGAATAAAAACTGGGTAAAATGCTCTTTCTAGTTACGTAATAGTCACTCTACATGTTCCATAATTACACTGCATTTTTGGAAATAGCACTATTAGTAGATATAAAATACCGATTCGAACGCTGCGCTGACGCACCATAGCTTTTAACCATCCGTTTTCAAACCACTTTTAAAAACTAATGGGTTAAAAAATACCCATACATTTTCAAACCAATTTTTAATGCTAATGGATTGAAAATACCGATTAGTTTTCAAACCACTTTTAAAAGCTAATGGGTTTTAAATAACCATCCGTCTTCAACCGACTTTTAAAAACTAATGGATTAAAAACACCCATCCGTCTTCAACCCACTTTCAAATCTAATGGATTAAAAATACCCATCCGTTTTCAAACAACTTTTAAAAGTTAATGGGTTAAAAATACCTGTACGTTTTCAACCCACTTCTAAAACTAATTGTTTGAAAAGAACCATAAACTATGATAATACCGATTCGGGCGTGGGTGCAAAAAGAATTAGCAGCGAGACTTTTTTTTATTTAAAGAAATGAAAATGTATAGTAAAAACAAAACATGTATCAGTTGCTAAATGTATTAAACAACACCAACCAATTTATGAAACTATCCGACCTAACAATAGGGCAGTCCTACTCAATAAACCATGCTGAAATAAAAGAAACCAAATACGGTCTCAAAATGGTAGTTACTTCAGGAAATTTTAAGGTGACCTTACCGTACAGATATGTACAGATTTTCAGTACAAAAGTGTTAAGTAATGTTAATCGGGGAGACACAAGCTTTGTGTATAAAAGAATGGGAAAATGTGGAGACACACAAAGGCATTATATTCTGTTTGTAAAAGAGTAAATGCACGTATTCGTATAATTCGACATCAGTTTATTTTCATTTGCATTCATATCTCTATAAAATTTTAATTATTGTGAAACCATTAAAACACAATTACTGCTCTGACTTCGAAAAGGTGCTGCAACATAGTCTAATTACAAGTTTAGATATGCACCTCCAAATTCGACATTTAAATTAGGTGAAACACCTAATTCTTTTTCTAAATCTTTCATTGCACTTTCTATAGAAATATTATCCATCTTTATTATCTTACAAGAAAAATTGCAAAAGGTTTACGGTAAACTTAATGACACCCCAGAGACCTTTTTTTTATTTCTATTACAGCCTAATTTTTAAGCCAATAAAACTCTGTTTTGTGGAGAACTCCCCCACCTCACCGCTTGGCCGGCCTTTTTTTTTATGTGGTGAGATGAAGGAGTTTTTTAAGTTCTTGTACCCCCTCTCAGATGGTCTGGCGCCTTCACCATCCGAGATTACACAGCTATACATCTGATACAATACTGACTACTGTAAAGAGTATTTTTACTGGGCATTAAGAGGTACCATATATTTGCATCTTCTACTCCTAGACATCTGCTAAGAGTACGAGCATTTACTTTATTAGCTCAAATTTGGAACGGCTTAGTTGATAAACATACAGTGTGGATGCGAGTGCCTTTACACCCACACTGTAAATTTATCTGCTAAGCCCTGGATTTGATCCCACTAACCTTGCGTTAAGAGTCGGATGTCTCACAACTGAGCTAAACTGGTAGAAACGCTAGGCGAGGTTCTTCATACATCATATACAGCAAGTCGCGTCGAATGGTTTAATGAATAACGTCTAAAGCGCAGATAAATCGGCCGCGACCACATCCTGGTTCACATAAGGTCACCAATAACAATCGCAGATGGTAAGTCCATATGAGGAAAACCTGTTTCTACACCAACAGAATGCTGGCTGTCTGTTGAAGTCAGATCTGTGATGCGATTGCATTTATCAACGAGCCTGACATATATTCTTTAGTTTTTTATTAATGTGAAACATTAATGGTTTAAATAACCATTAAAGTTATTAATGAGTACTTCCAACCTAAAATACTTTTTTTCTTTAATATCAAAATAAGTATCTATGGTCTTATATGTAAGACCACAGTTTGTTCTGATGAAGCAAAATTTATTAACTTACCTTTGTCATCATTAATTTCAACTATTATTTCCTCTACTTGAGTTGTTTGCACGGGAAAAAATAATGGATTAGCAGGTTCATAATAGATTGTGTCACCAAATCCAAATGTCGTCCTTGGTTTAAATGTAGCAATTATGCTAGTTTCTCTGTGGTTATATTCATCATGTTTTAATATAATACCATTAGCTATATTACAGTCTATGTTTATTGTTTCAAAGGGAACGAATTTTGGAATTGTGTTTCCATAATTGTGCTCATTTGCTTTCAGGATTTTATTTTCTGTGAAACCCAAAAGTTCTCCTATCGAACCCCATTTTCCAAACTGTAAATCAAACATATATTTTACTTTCACTCTGTTTGTTGTCTTATCCAGCTCGAGGGATATGCTATTATTTTCTCCCCCACCCATTGAAACTATTTCAAATGGGGGAATTGTTTTTATAGTTTTTACAAGATCTTTTAAACTATATTGGCCAACTGGAATTTCCACTGATGTTTCCATACCACCCAGGTTTTTAAAATAGAGTCTATTTTTCACATGGGTAATGTTAGGCGTTAGATATGCAGTATTGAACTGAACTAAAGCCACTGAGTGCTCCTCTATCTCTAAAGGATAATGCAGTCTTTTCTTCAACACTGATTTGTTAACTGTTAGCTTGAATACTTTACTCATTTATTACAAAAAAAAATATAATAAATAAATGAATAATTCAAGAAACATGAAACATGTAGACTGGGATATTAAAATAAGGATACCAGACAAGACTGTAATGACAATACGTCATTGAGAATTAATGCCTAATAATATTACATGTTTGATAGTGGGCCCTAGTAATTGTGGAAAAACTACACTTCGCACGCGTCTTAATTATCTGCCAGTCAATCACGGATATTCAGTGTCGGGTAAATTTATTCTAGTTGGTCCAGTCGAGAATAAAATGTCTTCTCACACAGACGCGCGGTGAATAGCAAAAGTAAATTTGCAAGCACGCACGTAAAAAGGTGAAGTATAGCATGTGCCTAAACCTTTACGCGAATAAAAGGTGGCTCTATTGATTGGTCACTGAGCTTCGCAGTGTGCAGTACAGACCAAAAATAACATACACTTGCGTAACGTAGACAACTGTGTACACTGGGTTTGAATGGGTTAACTCGTCACTATGTGGCTATCTGTTCTGTGTGTCAGTGTGTGTGTGGAGTGTATGCCTCGAATTTCTGCCCAGGCACAGTATGGATGGGCTGCGCGGGTTAGCCCCGGGTAAAGGACTAGCTTTGCGCAGGAAGACGTGGATTGGAGGGCGGTGTATTCCAACGCCCCCTCCCTCTCACTTCTGACCCACGACCCCGTGCGTATCACCTCCCACCAGCTTCCACGCACGAATATGCGAGGATCAGCGTATCAGTTAACTGGCGCCTTGGGCGATCGTTACCACATTGCACTCCTATGTTCGGAAACAAAACATTTTTNTCAGCGTATCAGTTAACTGGCGCCTTGGGCGATCGTTACCACATTGCACTCCTATGTTCGGAAACAAAACATTTTTATAAACTCGTATTAATTCCTTCAGCCCCGCATATAATTTATCTCTTTAGGTTTGTAAATAAGTGACATTTTGGTTCGTGCTGTACTTTTGATGATTCAATACTTGACTCAGTCGCACAGCCGACTAAATGCATGGGATTAACAATTCACAGCCCATATCTCTTATATATGTGTACGTGTATATATATAAATATACACAGAAACACACACAGAGAGAATGTTTGGAAACATAGTACNGCTTATATATGTGTACGTGTATATATATAAATATACACACAAACACACCCAGAGAGAATGTTTGGAAACATAGTACCCAAACTCCAGACATAGTTTCTTTGGACCAATAGTAACACATAAGTCCTTATACACTTATATCCGGAAAAGTATTTTTATATAATTTAATGCATTCAAAGTTACAACGTATAACGCTTGGAGAACAAGGCTGTGCGATCATGCATCTAGGACAAGTTTCATACGTCGTAGGGGCGCGATACTAAATAATTACATACGCATTACGTGCGCTTACTTCCTATGCAACTTATCCTACATGCATGATCGCACGGCCTTGTTCTCCAGGCGTTGTACGCCGCAACTTTTAACACAATTAAATTTTATAAAAATACGTTTCCGGATATAAGTGTATAGGACTTTTGTGTTACTATTAGTCCGAATAAACAATGTCTGTTGTTTAGGCTCTAAGTTTCCGAACAACCTGTATATATAGACACACAAATAACGTTGCCTTCAAGGAACAATAGGAAAACATCGAGTTCTGAGCCACAGAATACTTGCGGGTACAGAAGTAAAACAGTCGTTGATAGTACGAGCTCGAGTGTCACGCACGTCAGAAAAATGGCGTCGCTGGCCAGCAACATGTCGTAACGCCGTTCGCCAATCAGCGCCTGGTAACTTACTTGCCATCCGACAGGCCAGTGAACCGGGAATCTTCCGCAGCACGCAGTAGCCAGTGATACCATGAGGTCCGTTCGCAGAGCCTGGCGCAGTCAATCAGCTAATGGGTACGCTCGCCCTGAAGGAACCGCCACACTATGTCACGTCTGTGTAATCTACCAATTTTGGGACTTATCCGCGCCGTGTATTCCTCGTTCCACGTATTACTTTCCTTTGCAACGCTTCCACAATCGTGAAATAAAAGCCGAATGGGTTAACCCTTTCATTCGAAGATGAAAATATTTTTTAATGTAAAGCTATCAGTACACCCTCTCTTGCATATAAGGAGCAACGAAAAAGGTATCTTGTGCTTGTTTTTAATGTAAGTCATTGAGTTTGTGGGTGTCCGGAAACCACTGGGGTTATAAGGATCCCCCGCCCCCAACTGGAATTGCCACGACCCCTATCAAACCCCGAATTATACTTATACCGAAAATTCTTATAAGACAGTGTAGAATTTTATGAGTAGTATACTACTATGAAGTAGCCACACGGTGCACGGATTATTTTTATTTAACGGCAATGTAACTTACTTTCCAGGCGACAGCCCAGCTGACAAATAATCTCACGCAGCACGTATTAGAAAATCAAACAAAAGGCCCACTTCCATTGCGTCTGGCCACGTCTACAGAGAAAGAATTGTCTCGCCATGTCATTTCTGTGTACTAATGAATTCCGTGTTTCGGTTTTATCGACGGTAATAATTATTATTCTCTCATACAGTAATTAAGTACAGCAGCAGCCGGTAACAAGATAAAATATGGTAGTTTGTGAGTATTGTAAAAGGTCCCGCACGTAGGTTATTTAGCTATAGGCAGGGTCACCTATTTTTTTGCGAAAAGATTCACGCGGAGACTAGTCCTCAATATCCTATGTGCACACTTACAGCCTTCGTTGGGTAATTGGCCGCTTGTCTTTGTGTGAAGAACGTCTACTACATGTGTGAGCCAATCATAATTAAGTTTCTTCAGTACTGACCGTCCATGATTCACGGGCAGACCGATAATCCGCGAAACAATTCAAATGATCCAACCACGAAAGTGGTTCTGAACTAAAGTGTTTTGGAGCACAACTTGTCCTGATATAATTTCGTGAAAAACAGGTGCCCGTAGCTATAGGTATGTGAATGAAGAGATTTGGGCGGCGGCGGTGAAGTGAGGTTAGTATAGAGCAGCGCCGGAATGAAAGAGCGGGGGAAACGGGAGAAGGCCGAGAACACCCGCTGACCAGCAGCATCGTCCAGCACCATTCCCTCTTGCGAAAATCCGGACTGAACCGGGCGGAGATGGAACCCGGTTCGCCTTGGTGGGAAGCGAACAGTCTAACCGTTCAGCCACCTTTGCCCCTATAGGATTGGTGAAAGGTAAAATTAGCACTTTTAAAAACAACATTTCAAAAATAATCACTGTCCGTTAATTACATATATACTACCGTACACGCCAGTACGCAGCCTTCCAGTTAAGTTGGCAACGAATTAAGTAAAACAGTTCGAATTCGTGCCGTTGTATTGCGAACGTCATGTTTATAAATTTATGGCAAATCAAGCTGGTGTTTTCTTCATTTTAAAGACGTTACAGTATGAATTCACATGGCAGTAAAATATTTAAGTTCACAGACATTTCCCTTTTTCATTTGACTGGCGCATAAATAAATTCACTAGGGTAATGGCAACGTAATTTTTACGAATGACGGAAGTATTCAAAATGGAAACAAGGTGCAGATCGTAAGCAAGGTTTTCAAAAGTCGTTAATGAACCGTTAAAGCCATATATTAAAAATCGCTGATATTAATCACGATGAAAGTTGTAAACAGAAGAATATAAACTGGGTAAAATGCTCTTTCTAGTCACTCTACATGTTCCATAATTACACTGCATTTTTGGAAATAGCACTATTAGTAGATATAAAATACCGATTCGAACGCTGCGCTGACGCACCATAGCTTTTAACCATCCGTTTTCAAACCACTTTTAAAAACTAATGGGTTAAAAAATACCCTTACATTTTCAAACCAATTTTTAATGCTAATGGATTGAAAATACCGATTAGTTTTCAAACCACTTTTAAAAGCTAATGGGTTTTAAATAACCATCCATCTTCAACCGACTTTTAAAAACTAATGGATTAAAAACACCCATCCGTCTTCAACCCACTTTCAAATCTAATGGATTAAAAATACCCATCCGTTTTCAAACAACTTTTAAAAGTTAATGGGTTAAAAATACCTGTACATTTTCAACCCACTTCTAAAACTAATTGTTTGAAAAGAACCATAAACTATGATAATACCGATTCGGGCGTGGGTGCNGTTTTCAACCCACTTCTAAAACTAATTGTTTGAAAAGAACCATAAACTATGATAATACCGATTCGGGCGTGGGTGCAAAAAGAATTAGCAGCGAGACTTTTTTTTATTTAAAGAAATGAAAATGTATAGTAAAAACAAAACATGTATCAGTTGCTAAATGTATTAAACAACACCAACCAATTTATGAAACTATCCGACCTAACAATAGGGCAGTCCTACTCAATAAACCATGCTGAAATAAAAGAAACCAAATACGGTCTCAAAATGGTAGTTACTTCAGGAAATTTTAAGGTGACCTTACCGTACAGATATGTACAGATTTTCAGTACAAAAGTGTTAAGTAATGTTAATCGGGGAGACACAAGCTTTGTGTATAAAAGAATGGGAAAATGTGGAGACACACAAAGGCATTNTTAAGTAATGTTAATCGGGGAGACACAAGCTTTGTGTATAAAAGAATGGGAAAATGTGGAGACACACAAAGGCATTCTATTCTGTTTGTAAAAGAGTAAATGCACGTATTCGTATAATTCGACATCAGTTTATTTTCATTTGCATTCATATCTCTATAAAATTTTAATANTTTTCATTTGCATTCATATCTCTATAAAATTTTAATTATTGTGAAACCATTAAAACACAATTACTGCTCTGACTTCGAAAAGGTGCTGCAACATAGTCTAATTACAAGTTTAGATATGCACCTCCAAATTCGACATTTAAATTAGGTGAAACACCTAATTCTTTTTCTAAATCTTTCATTGCACTTTCTATAGAAATATTATCCATCTTTATTATCTTACAAGAAAAATTGCAAAAGGTTTACGGTAAACTTAATGACACCCCAGAGACCTTTTTTTTATTTCTATTACAGCCTAATTTTTAAGCCAATAAAACTCTGTTTTGTGGAGAACTCCCCCACCTCACCGCTTGGCTGGCCTTTTTTTTTATGTGGTGAGGTGAAGGAGTTTTTTTAAGTTCTTGTACCCCCTCTCAGATGGTCTGGCGCCTTCACCATCCGAGATTACACAGCTATACATCTGATACAATACTGACTACTGTAAAGAGTATTTTTACTGGGCATTAAGAGGTACCATATATTTGCATCTTCTACTCCTAGACATCTGCTAAGAGTACGAGCATTTACTTTATTAGCTCAAATTTGGAACGGCTTAGTTGATAAACATACAGTGTGGATGCGAGTGCCTTTACACCCACACTGTAAATTTATCTGCTCAGCCCTGGATTTGATCCCACTAACCTTGCATTAAGAGTCGGATGTCTTACAACTGAGCTAAACTGGTAGAAACGCTAGGCGAGGTTCTTCATACATCATATACAGCAAGTCGCGTCGAATGGTTTAATGAATAACGTCTAAAGCGCAGATAAATCGGCCGCGACCACATCCTGGTTCACATAAGGTCACCAATAACAATCGCAGATGGTGAGTCCATATGAGGAAAACCTGTTTCTACACCAACAGAATGCTGGCTGTCTATTGAAGTCAGATCTGCGATGCGATTGCATTTATCAACGAGCCTGACATATATTCTTTAGTTTTTTATTAATGTGAAACATTAATGGTTTAAATAACCATTAAAGTTATTAATGAGTACTTCCAACCTAAAATACTTTTTTTCTTTAATATCAAAATAAGTATCTATGGTCTTATATGTAAGACCACAGTTTGTTCTGATGAAGCAAAATTTATTAACTTACCTTTGTCATCATTAATTTCAACTATTATTTCCTCTACTTGAGTTGTTTGCACGGGAAAAAATAATGGATTAGCAGGTTCATAATAGATTGTGTCACCAAATCCAAATGTCGTCCTTGGTTTAAATGTAGCAATTATGCTAGTTTCTCTGTGGTTATATTCATCATGTTTTAATATAATACCATTAGCTATATTACAGTCTATGTTTATTGTTTCAAAGGGAACGAATTTTGGAATTGTGTTTCCATAATTGTGCTCATTTGCTTTCAGGATTTTATTTTCTGTGAAACCCAAAAGTTCTCCTATCGAACCCCATTTTCCAAACTGTAAATCAAACACATATTTTACTTTCACTCTGTTTGTTGTCTTATCCAGCTCGAGGGATATGCTATTATTATCTCCCCCACCCATTGAAACTATTTCAAATGGGGGAATTGTTTTTATAGTTTTTACAAGATCTTTTAAACTATATTGGCTAACTGGAATTTCAACTGATGTTTCCATATTACCCAGGTTTTTTAAATAGAGCCTATTTTTCAAAGGGGTAATGTTTGGTGATAGGTATGCAGTATATAACTAAACTAAAGCCACTGAGTGCTCCTCTATTTCTTAAGGATAATGTAGTATTTTCTTCAACACTGATTTGTTATCTGTTAGCGTGAATACTTTACTCATTTATTACAAAAAAAAAATATAATAAATAAATGAATAATCCAAGAAACATGAAACATGTAGACTGGGATATTAAAATAAGGATACCAGACAAGACTGTAATGACAAGACGTCATTGAGAATTAATGCCTAATAATATTACATGTTTGATAGTGGGCCCTAGTAATTGTGGAAAAACTACACTTATGATTGATAATTTTATATATTCACCAGGATGATTGAACTTTGGTACTCTATATGTGTGTTCAAAAAGTCTGAAACAACCAAAATATATCACTTCAAAGGAAGTGATACAGAGGTAGCACAAAATCAATAGCTGAACCGATAGCATACTTCTTCCCTACAAATGAAGAAATGGTTACTGTGGATGGATATTGTTATGACTCTGTTGTGGTTTTTGATGACATCATACTTGAAAATCAGGACAAAGTAAGAGATTTCTTCACTCGCAGTAGGCACAAAGATATTGATTGCTTCTATTTAGCTCAGACATACTCAATAGTGCCTAAACAACTTATAAGAGACAATGCAAATTTTCTTTGCATATTCAGACAAGATGATACAAATATTTAACATATTCATAGCGATTTTGTAGGTGGCGATATCCCATTTGAGAAATTTAGGGAGACTTGTTCAAAATGTTGGGATAAGGAATATGGTTTTGTTACAATAGATGCGACCTGTAAGTTGAATAACAGCAAGTATCGTAATAAAATTAAAGATTTTTTTAATCCTTAGATTATTAGCACATTTTCCTTTGCTTTTAATGGAAGTGTTTCCATTAAAAAATTACAGACTGCCCTTCTTTTTTAAAATATAAGTATATACCATAAATATTTCAAAAAACGCAACTGTGCCTTCAGATAAACTGAAAATTTTGGAATTTTAAAAAATATCTTATCTTCGGGCATTACATCGAAAGGTTTATATATTAACGCTTTTCAAATTATGGTATAATTTTATAATTCCTTTATAAGCCTCTGAATTTATTATTATCTCATTTACTCTTCCACTGCTCATAAAAATATATTGTGTTTGATTATTACCCAGGTAAAATAATTTGTCCTTTGAACTGTATTTCCCAATTAAACGAATAATGTAAATTCTGTTGGACTGATAGTACTCTAAATTGACTGCTTTAATAGGAGCAATAGGATTTCCCACATTTCTAAGCCTTTTGTTTTCAAAATTAATATTATTATCTTCTTCCAAGTAGGTAAGAAAGGTTTTATCCAAGGATCTTTTATTTCTTGTCAGTGTGGTTATAAAGTACTGAACTGTGNTCTTTAATTTGATCTTCAATCCAAGAGGTCATTAATGCATTTCCACATATATCCATCGTTTATTAATAGTAAAATAATTTTTGGAAATTTAAAATTATGTGAAAAGTGATTTAGCACAATGACACTCAAATGGCCACAAATTACTTGGTGGAAATTTTGAATTCGGCTATCGTTATAAATAATATTACCCCCGAGATAAGCAATCAATTCCTGGGGTGTATCTCCACCAAATGAGTCGAAAACATATTTTTTTTATTGGATTCTTTCCAGTAGCATACCCAGTACATTCCAGAGNTCTTCGGGCATTACATCGAAAGGTTTATATATTAACGCTTTTCAAATTATGGTATAATTTTATAATTCCTTTATAATCCTCTGAATTTATTATTATCTCATTTNACTCTTCCACTCCTCATAAAAAGGTATTGTGTTTGATTATTACCCAGGTAAAATAATTTGTCCTTTGAACTGTATTTCCCGACTAAACGAATAATGTCAATTCTGTTAGACTAATTGTACTCTAAATTGACCGCATCATTAGGAGCAATAGGATTTCCCACATTTCTAAGCCTTTTGTTTTCAAAATTAATATTATTATCTTCTTCCAAGTAGGTAAGAAAGGTTTTATCCAAGGATCTTTTATTTCTTGTCAGTGTGGTTATAAAGTACTGAACTGTGGGTGGGAAACAAAATCATTAGGATTGATCTTCTCAGTAGTTGTATCATTATCCCGATGTTCTTTAATTTGGTCTTCAATCCATGCATTTCAATGCATTTCCACATATATCCATCGTTTATTAATAGTAAAATAATTTTTGGAAATTTAAAATTATGTGAAAAGTGACACTCAAATGGCCACAAATTACTTGGTGGAAATTTTAAATTTGGCTATCGTTGTAAATAATATTACCCCCGAGATAAGCAATCAATTCCTGGGGTGCATCTCCACCAAATGAGTCGAAAACATATTTTTTTTATTGGATTCTTTCCAGTAGCATACCCAGTACATTCCAGAGNCATCTCCACCAAATGAGTCGAAAACATATTTTTTTTATTGGATTCTTTCCAGTAGCATACCCAGTACATTCCAGAGTTTTTTGAAACATCTAGGTTAACAATCCCACATTCCTTATCGGGTGGTGTGTTTGGTAGCTTGTCAATCATAAATACACTTCAAAAAATTGTAATGTGTAATTTTTTAACCATTTTATCAATATCAAAGTTACTGAGTGCAGTTACATCTTTTTTTTTTTTTTTGCATTCTTCACCCCCTTACCTTGTTTTTCCATGGCTAAATTATGTCTATTTTGTTATTCCAATTCCTGGTTTCTCTTCTAAGCATTAATTACTGATGTAGCGATAGATGAGGCACCTCCTGCCAATGCCCCTAGATCTCCCAATACTGCAAAAAGCAAAGGTAAAGATCCGCCCTTGTGAGATGTCAAACTATTTCCAGTCTTAATTTCCTTGGACATTTTCTTAAGTTGTGGAGTTGAGACTGTGATAGTCATACTTTTGCTTTCCTTCAATTTCTTGTTTTTGTGTTCCAGTTGGTCTTTCGTCAGGAATTAATCAATATTCCAACCCTCCAGTTCCTCGTTAGAAACTTGAAATGCGATGTTTTTTACTTTAATTTATTATACCTAATATTTTAAAATTTAATTTTAATTCCCCAGCCCAACTTACATTTAATATGCTTCGCAGATCCAGCAACACCAGCCCACAAGCTCTCGTTGGGATCAGCATCTGAGCTTAACAATCTTTTGAATGCCTTCTTTTCTAGTTCCTTATCAGCTATGTGTCTTTCAGCTAGATATTTATGGTGATGATAAGCTATAGCATGCTCCATTGCAGATTCATCTAATGGATTAACAGGTTTATCACCCCTCTCAAGTTTCTCTTTTAGTCCGGTACCTGGGCCTAAGAATGTATAGCCTGGTGCATGCAACTTTAAAGGTAGNCCCTCTCAAGTTTCTCTTTTAGTCCGGTACCTGGGCCTAAGAATGTATAGCCTGGTGCATGCAACTTTAAAGGTAGGATATTTATTATGTCGTTGAGTAATCCTTTTCCATGAAGCTCCGACTCCCAGAAAAAAAAAGATATTGTGTTCAACATTGGTATCAGGTATGGTATACCTTTTGGATTATTCACAACAAAGCCACTAAACTTGCTGTTGAGCATATCCATAATTCCAACCTTCTCATTGTAATAGTTATCATTTCCAGCATTCTTTTCGCCATAAATAACGAAAAGCCTATAAATGNTATTCCAACCTTCTCATTGTAATAGTTATCATTTCCAGCATTCTTTTCGCCATAAATAACGAAAAGCCTATAAATGAGCTTCCTAACATCATCCATCCATATATATTCTTTGGGATAGCCTGTATACATCTTTATACCTGTTCCTGTNCTTCCTAACATCATCCATCCATATATATTCTTTGGGATAGCCTGTATACATCTTTATACCTGTTCCTGTACGAGGAAAGTAACGGTTTTTCTTTATCATTTCATACACTGGTCTAACAATAGTTTTCCATTTATCGCCCTTGCTTGATTTTGATGTTACCGAGTTGGGGTCATTCTTTTGAAAAACCGCATTTGTATCTTTTAGGATATGACTGCAGTTTTCATAGTTGGTTGCAGTGTTGTCACTTTCCGATACAATTTCAGCTAACCATCAGTGCCAATGTATGTTCGATCTTTTACAGTAAGTCGGTCATTGTTGATTATTACTTTGCTATTGCCAATATACCTTTTGCTTCCTTCAGGCCTTAGTCCAAAAACATAGTCATCGCAGTTATTTAAGAATTCAGTCACTTTCTCTCCAATAAATTTTGTTCTATAGTTATTTAACAGGGCAATATCGGTTTTCAAATGCTCCAAATCCTCAACGCCATCGTCAAAGCGTTCACCACCATCGTCATAGTTTTCAACACCATCGTCATAGTGTTCAACACCATCGTAATAGCGTTCATCGCCACCGTCATAGCATTCAACGTCATCGCCACCGGTGTCTGCTTTACCAAACAGTTTCCTTTCAAATGAAGTTTCCGTAGGCGTTCGTGGGTAGTACAAATTCTTTACAGCAAATGGAACAAGTTCATTCATTAGATTCTTATTCTCGTTTGTTATGTGCTCAACTTTTTGTCCCAAGTCCTCTACCGCATCTATCAAAGGTTGCTCCTGTCTTTTATTTTTATCATACTCGTCTTTATGTAGTTTCCGGAAGGCTTTAAANTATCAAAGGTTGCTCCTGTCTTTTATTTTTATCATACTCGTCTTTATGTAGTTTCCGGAAGGCTTTAAACTTTTCAGTTAATTTTTTTCTGTTCTCTATATTCATTTTAGCTTGTTCTTCGGTAATCATTTATTATATATATATAATGAATATTGATAACTTAAATGTGTACTGTTTCAAGTGTAGGAAGCATACACTAAGTGATAAGATTTCATATGAACTTACAAATAATGCAAGAATTAAATGTGTTTGTAGATGTGGTACCGATAAGTCAATGTTCACTGGTGGGAGTATAAAAGACGATATTGCAAATGAAATTAATAAACCAATGCAAAAAAAATTCCCTAGGAGGGCTGTTCTATCTTTTGGCATCGACGATCTCTGGCAGGCTGACATGGTTGAGATGGACTCTGGGTCATTAAACGGAATACACAGACTTAACAAAGGGTTTAAGAATATGTTGACCATGATTGATGTTTTTTCCAAGTATGCATGGACAATACCCATCAAAGATAAAACAGGTGCAAATGTTACTTTAGCATTTAAAACTATTTTGAATGGCCGCAGTCGTATGCATTTACAAACAGACGAAGGGAAAGAATTTTGCAATAAATCATTTAAGGCATTAATGGTCAATATCAACATAACACACTATTCTACATACAGTGGAAAGAAAGTCAGAGTTGTATAAAGATTTAATAGGACATTGAAGGAGAAAATGTGGAAAATATTTACTGTGCAGGGAAGCTATAAATGGGTGTATATATTGCCTAAATTAATAAATGTATACAATAACACTGTTCACAGCACAATCGGAATGAAGCCTTCCAATTTAATTGCAAAGAATGAAAGGTCTATTCTAATCAACATGTATGGCGGAGAAAGAAAAATGGATAAAGCAAGGTTTGCTATATGAGATAATATTCGTATAAGTAGAAGTAAAGGTTTGTTTGAAAAGGGGTTTACACCAAACTGGTCCACTGAAGTATTTAAGGTATGTGAAGTATTGTACACACACCCCATAACCTACATAATAAAAGATTTGAAAAGTGAGGCCATTGAGGGTATATTTTATGAACCAGAGCTGCTTAAGACCCAGTATGATCAAGACTACTTAGTAGAGAAAGTTTTACAAAGGAAAGGAAATAAGCTACTTGTTAAATGGTTGGGTTTTGATAGTAGTCATAATTCTTGGGTTGATAAGAAAAGTGTAGTTGTTTAAAAAAACTAATTTTTTTTTCTATATAATAAATGAGTATGCAAAAAATTGAAAGCTATGGACGTCTGTCGTTTCCACCAAACGACCAGACAAAAAACAATTTAAATGAATACAACAAGCGCATTTAGTTTGATATTCCTGTTGGCGATGCATTTACACATCCGAATGAGGCTTATGTGTACCAACTGTATAAGCTAACTAAAAGAGATACAAATGCGGGTTATGAAAAAACTTCAACTATTGACCTTTGTGAGAATTTCTTCCCATTCCAGTTCTCAAGAGTAGAGATCTCTAAGCATGGCAATATAATTGAAAGTATTGACAATCGTGGCATCACTTCGACTATGATGCATGCATTGCTTAGCTCAGAATCGGAATCATCGTACTTGCAACTACCAGGGGTAGAAAAAGGCAAATATTTTAAGGCAGATGGATATAATGAACTTGTCTATCCATTAAGATATTTGTTTGGGTTCATGAGGGATTGTAATGAAATATTCTGAAAGGCGGGTACAAGATTACATTCATTCGAAATTCTGATGATGATGTTTCTATTTACAGAAGGCCTAAAACACAAGCAGGAGCTGCTGATATTATTCCAGATGCTGGTAAAATTGTTATTGAGAAAATGGAAATCCTGTGGCCAGTTGTTGAATACGAGCCTAATTATGGAGACGATATTAAAGCAAAACTATACAAACAACACAAAATTCCCATCGGTTTCAATTATTGGCAATGTCTTGAAAAACCTGTACCTACTGGTGCAAACTCATTCCAGATTGATATAAAGGATCAGTACAATTCAATCCAATTCGATATGCCTGACTTTGTCATTGTTGGCTGTCAGCTAAACAGAAAAGAAAATGCTTATGAAGACAAACATGGTTCAATTTTTGACCATTATCATGTGAAAAATATTTCTATTAAGAATGGAAGGAATGAAGTGTCTCCTAAAGAGAATTGGAACCTGGATATCGAGGATAAAATTTTCGATAAAATGTACATTGCCTACAATGATTTCAGAAATTCAAAGACCAAGCTAGATACTCCTTAACGTTACAATGAACTATATTATAACCCCGATGCATTTGTTTCTAGGAGACCATT
Organism: Clitarchus hookeri; assembly: GCA_002778355.1. Classification (NCBI taxonomy): domain Eukaryota; kingdom Metazoa; phylum Arthropoda; class Insecta; order Phasmatodea; family Phasmatidae; genus Clitarchus; species Clitarchus hookeri. Next base: position 254,156 of record NQII01000312.1, on the reverse strand, counting down.
GTATATTATTGATTGTTCTTACAGAAAAACCTCTATTGTAAAGGATCGAACTAATCTGAAACTTACAGTTGATTTTAATAAGCCAATCGAAGCTACAACTATTTGCAATGTGGTGCTAATAAGCCAAAGAAACCTAATTTATGATGTTAAAAGTGAAAGAATCACTGAAGCTAACTAGTGTGCAAACATGCATGGTTATTGGTTTTTAATGGGTTATTTCCCATTAAAAACCTTTATTTTAAAGATTCAATAATTAAAAACAAATTATGAATGAGATACATGAATACAGCATCAGTCCATGCAGTCTGACAAACATTATGAAAGGTGGTGATCGTATATATATTTTTTAGTCTCACTCCTTTTTAATTTTGTAGTGTCGCCATGGTAGTATATTAATACCACCTTTAAGAATAAATCTTTTGTCATCTTTGGAGATTAATGTTTTTTTTCTCAACTCTATTGTAAACAGTTTATGTTTATTAGATCTCATGAGATTCATACTTTTGTACACCACTTCTTTTCCAAACCAGCACTTTTTGTAGTCATCAAAACTTATCTCATTCCTGCCTACAGTATTTTTCACATCTTTACTCTTTTCTTTACATCACCTTCCACATTTAAGGCATGCATTTTGACTCTTAGACCAATAAATTCTTCCATTATTTTCCCATTACATTCATCTTTCATTTTGCCTATAATTTTCTTATTTATTTGTGGCATGTTATATCTATTATTTTTTGGATAATCACTTGTATCAAAATGATCGCTCATTTATCTCATGTCACTGTAGAAGTCTGGTGTTTTTATACAATATATGTATGAGTCAGTATCTTGATAGCACAGTTCAATATTTTCCCCATACTTTGGTTTCATCATATTATAGTGAAAATCGTACATTGAGGTCTTTGACAAGTCAAGTATGCTCATTCCAACATAAATGGGCTTTTTAAAGCACAGTCTTATTTTATTCATGTGAACTGCGAACAAATAGTCAGTAAATATGGTTCTATCTTTAAAAAAAATTTTAGCCACTAATTTATTCACTTGCTTGCTGCTTGTGCACAACCATATATCCACTGTGTTCCTAATGTTCTCCATTGTTTTACCGAATACAGAGTCGTTCATTAGTTTATAGAAGACCTTTTCAAAATCATTAAATGCCTTCGTTCGCATATTTGTGTTTATATCATTATAGGACTTGAGCCAGTCTGATTTGTCAAACTCCAGAACTCTGTGGATCTTCTTCAACTTCATTCCGAGGGACAGATATTGCTTAAGATTTTCGTAGTGCAGTACATATCTTTCTTTGTCATATAGGGTAGTTAATAATTTAGGCATTTTCGAGCTTTCAGGTAGTATATTCTCTGGAGCCAGTGGTAGATCTTTGTGGAGGTAATGTAGTTCATGTGGATACTCCAAATCAACTTCCAGTATATAGCCTTTTCTGGCATCATCTCAAATTTTTGTCATATCTATTTTTGTATTTCTCCACTTAAACCCGCCGTAAGGTAAATACTGACTCATAGCCCATCCACATAAGTTATTGGCATCCAGGTATGCCAGATAAGATGCTTCAACTTTGGCATCATAATTATTCATGTATTTATTATTTGCTTTGGCATACCTCTTGCAACATTGTGATATTCCACCACGAATAACTTTTTCAATCATCAAAATCATGTTGTAATCCGTTAGTAGTTGTAATTCTGTTTTAGTATGTTTGAGCATTGCATCCCAAGCTAGCCCTGGTGCTGTGAAATACCATGCAGGATCTAGCTTATATGTCTTGAGACATACATCTCTAAAGTTTTCTATAATATGAGCCAATATCAATACATCTGTTTTGTTATACAACTGAGTATTCTCTCCTAAGGATTTTATGTTGAAAGTTTTCCACACCTTTTTTGCAAACTTGTAGTCTTCATCTGTAATATTACATTTGTTGAGTTTGTTGTAAAATGCATCCTTATTAGGTAGTGATGTCTCACAAAATTTTTCAACACTATCCATGTAGTCATAGGGGTAAACACCTTTCCTTATAACAAGATCTNTTTAACAAGATTTAGAAGTTCATTGGAAAAATGCTTATTCGTTTCCCGGAATTGACTTCTGGAAAGATTGCTAGAGATCTTATCGATGCTACTAGCCATGAGTCAATAAATCTTAGATTTACACCCCCACATACACGTTTAGTGAAAAGAATATATTTTTCCTCATCGTTGGGAATTAGATCAATTTTATTTTCATTGACGCCCAGCTCCTTTGCAAATAAATGTGTGTCATATCCAGATAGATTGTGTATAAACATAGGAACAAAACATGGATTTATATAGGATAAGTTACAATCTTTGTTTATGGCTCCTCATAATTTACCTGTAAGGTGGTCATGGTCTCTCACAGAGTCTCCATCCAAAGTTTTTTCACATATATGACAATGGGTGGCTGTATCATAACCAATCTGTTCTTTCTTGGACAAGGGAATCACTGGTTTTTCATTTTTGTAGACATCTCCTTCATAAGTTACTGGTGCCTTATAATATTGATGTTTATATTTTATATAGTAACTGAAACTAATAGGCTCGTGTTTTTGGTACGGCTTTGTGTAGGAGTCGTCGGAATTTGGTTGGCAAATTTGGATTTTAGTTAACAAACACTCAAAGTCGGCATATATCACAAAAAGGACCTTCAAAGAATGATTTTTGTTCTCGAATCTTAGTATGTTATTTCCTTTATGTGGAAGTTCGACTCTAATTCCATCATGATCTCGGCAGTCTTCTTCGTGAGCATTTAGCTTGCTTTCAGAGTAGAAGTGTTGCAAGCATCTATCATATATATATATATATAATGGCCATTCTTTGCCACTTATGATGCAATAAGTCTCGAAAGACTTTTTGTCCAGCATTAGTGGTCATTCTTTTCATCTTTGATGTAGAGGAGATTAATATTCTTATCCGCCTTATTTTTTGTTACTTTTAATGGATAGATTATATATTCCTTATTGTCGTTTTTTTTTTCTTCATATGTATATACATTAATTTATAACCCACTTCTTTTCTCAAAGGTTGGTATGGTATCCAATTTCATAGGAAATTTCAGACCCTTAAGTGCTTCTTCAAACTCATGTTCATGATCCAAATACTTGTTCACTATTTGAGGATCCTTTTGTGTTGGATGTAATGCGGATAGAATAGACCACCAAAGACATTTTTGATCATTGTTCTTTAACATTAATTGCTGCTTGCTTAGCTTTGATTTTTTCTGGAAGATCAACATAAGAGCTACCTTTAAATGGAACATATTTATTTATTAGTACCTCTAGATTGAATATCCTATTGAGCACCCACTGAGAGCCCTTTGCTTCAAAAGCACCCATCTCAGCTATGATTTTCAATATGCTAGCGGTATAATATTTTTCTAGATTAGTTGATTTCAGTATAATTTCATTCTTGGTTTTAAAAGAGTGTCCTACATATTTGATATTGTCACCAATTCCTCTTTTGTACTCAGCGAAAAACTTCATGTTCACTTTGAGGGCCATTGATTTTAAATGTTTATTAATTATGCTGGTGACAGCTCCTTTTATATCGTTTACGAAATGATTTGGGTCTTTGTATGCATTCACATACTTTGCAGCATAAGTCTTGATCATACTTTTAAATGCATTTTCAATATCTTCTACACTGAATCTGAGTGTGTATTTGAGTACTTTGCTCCTCAAGTGACTTCTTATTAAAGATGGTTTGTAATAGTGGTTACAAGGCTCACAACGAACTTGCTTATCTCTTGGTAACTTCTGTTTTGGTATTAGACTTTGTGGTATTTTAAAAATTTCCCATGCATTTGTAGGTTCTTGCACTGATGCAAGACCTTTGTGCAATCTACTTCTCAAATGACTTCTTACTAGAGATGGTTTGTAAAAGTGGTTACCAGTTTCACACTTGACAAACGCATTTGTAGTATACATTTTCATTACTTTAAATTAAAAAAAAGTCTCGTTGCTAATTCTTAGAGCTCCTTTTTCTATGCGTCTTTTTCTAAACACCTTTTTCTTTAAGCAACTTTTTTGCGCTGCATGTGTCCGTGCTCGGTTCTACATTATCATAATTTGTGGTTCTTTTCAAACAATTGGTTTTAGAAGTGGGTTGAAGTCGGATGGGTATTTTTAACCCATTAACTTTTAAAAGTGGTTTGAAAACGGATGAGTATTTTTAACCCATTAAATTTTAAAAATTATTTGGAAATATATAACTATTTTTAATCCATTAGTTGTTTTAAGTGGGTTGAAAACATATAGCTATTTTTAATCCATTAGTTTCTTAAAAATGGTTTGAAAATGTATGACTATTTTTAATCCATTAGTTTTCAAAAGTGGGTGGAACATGTGTGGCTATTTTTAATCCACTAGTTTTTAAAAGTGGGTAGAAAATGTATGGCAATTTTTAATCTACTAGTTTATAAAAGTGGGTTGAACATGTATGGCTATTTTTAATCCATTAGTTTTTAAAAGTGGTTTCAAAATGTATGGTTATATTTAATCCATTCGTTTTTTTAAGTAGATTGAAAACAGATGGGTAGTTTTAATCCATCTGTTTTCAAAAGTGGTTTGAAAACAGATAGATAAAATCTATGGTGCGCTAGAGCTGCGTTCGAATCGGCATTTTATATCTACTGCTATCAAACACAACGTGAACAGGGTTTAAAGTTTGAGTGAAGGGGGGAGATTTGTGTGGCTCTTAACATCAAGGTCTTGAGAGCCGATGAGCAAGGTGAGAATGGAGTACCGACGGTATGAAATGGGAGGATTCCGAGAAAACCTGCCAACCAGTGGCCGGTTTGCCTAGGTGGGAGGCGAACAGTCTAACCACTACACCTCCACTACCCTTTCTGAGGTTAGAACTATCTTAATGCGAACAAATGCTCCGAGATATTTGCACACATTTGATAACGGAGATTTAATGTAATTTGGAATATACTGATTAAGTATTTCATTATTATAAAGTAGTGGTTCTGTTGAAAATTCAAATGTAAACAAACACGTTCATCACTTTTGACCATGTGACTTTTTGACAGTTGTGTTGGCGATGGGGCGAGTCTATGGTGGGGACGTGCGTCGAACACGAAAATCGGTCTGCTTTATCTTCAGCTTTAGTGTCTATAGTGTACACGTGAGCAAATGTAGGTTGGTGGGGGGGTACTTTCTCGACGATGTGGAACGTCAGCCATGCGTGGGCAGGGAGGTAGCCGCGGCAATGACCCGCTTGCGGAGGAGGACTTATTTGTCTCCGGATCCTCAAGGGACCATCGTGGTCCGGGAAACGAGCAGGGGGGTGTGTCTCCTAGGCAACTCAGCCGCTGGCGATGACGTCACGCCCGTTATTACAACCCCTCGATAAACTTGTCACCGGCGCTCCACTGCTGGTGCGAGGGGAAGGACCGACTACTCAACATGTATACCCTTCACTTCTCATTTATAAGTCTATTTGCTGTATCTTCACACTTTTTGAATCAAACCTTTGGAAAATCACTTCATGTATGGCGTGTTTGGTTGTTTTTTTTAATATGTCAGGTACCACGAGCGTTTTATACTTCCCTCAAATTAAGAGTACCGTATTTTTAGTTAAGTAGAATATTTACTTATTTTTACTAATATTTTAGATATCAATTGCAATATTTTATTTACAATTAGTATTAATAAAAGAGAAAGAAAATGGGTGTTTTGCCAATGAAACGTAATATGCGTTTGGAACCCAACTTGTACCTAGATTAATACGAGACTTTTTCTGATGTATAGTTAAAAGAATAAACATTATCTAATCTTTGGGGACACGTCATATAGTAAAATTATGTAATGCACGTGTCTTGCTGGAAGTACAGCACATACAAAAAGAAATACGTAATATATGTATGTGAAATGTGAGAAAGGGTAATTGTTAGTGGGATATACGTGTATATATATTTATATGGATGTATGACAGTGTATGTATATTCATGAATGAATGTGTATGTATGCGTAGGTACATATGTATGGATGAATAGGTATAGGTGTGTGGATGTATGTGTGTAATTATATATAGATGGATATGAGTGTACGTATTTGAGTGCATAAATATACATAAAGACATTATTATACTTACATAAGGATAGATGGATCCATACATAATTCCATACATACATATCCATACATAAACATACATACGTACGTGCAGAGATACGCTCGTACGTACACACATACAAAAGCACATACATAAAACTTACATACCTACAGACAAACTGCCCAAATGTTGCATTGTTGCATTAGCCTGTCATTATTACTCAATTAGACAAAAGATGTAGTAATTCCTAAAATTATTAATCCGGCATTTAATGCACCAAAGAAGAAAGCAGCAGGTCACAGGTGTTCATAATGTTTAACACTGAGAATTCCAACGATTTAACTCATTCAGAATCAGTGAACACATATGTACACACACTGTACAGGTAGGTTATATTTCGGCAGCACAGTACACAGCCAAGAACAGTGCTCAGCGGTCTCCCTGCGTGAAACTGATTCGAACACCGTGATAGTGTTCCAGGTTCAAATCGGTTCCTACCACTATCGCCGAACAGAAAGCCTGCACATATGTGGCGTAGATAATGAAACAAGAAGTGTATTGTATTACCTACAGCTAGGGCTACCGGTTTTTCGCGAAAAAAAATTGTGCGCAGGATAGACATCAACATTCTACGTGCACACAAGGAGGTGCTCTTTGGCTATTGCCAGGGGTTTCTTTGTGAGGATACATTATCTAATTGACTGGGCCTATCAGAATTATGTTACTCCGGCAATGAACTTCCGTGATTGGCTAGCAGACACCTCGGGCGTATGAGGTTTCTGAACTAACGTGTTTTTCCAGCAAAGCTAGTCGTGGAATCTTTTTGCGAGAAACAGATGGACCTACCCACTGCACGCACCAAAATTTTCTTATGTGTAACATATTAAACCATAAATTAAGGTGTGTGCTAAAGGGTTTAACAAGTGACTACGCAAATGTGCATTTCTAGTCCCGGCTGGTAGTGTTAGTACTATCATTTTCAACCGTCAGTCATAGTGCCCATGAGCTGCACAGGAATGACTCTTATAGTCAGCGCTGTAAATACCACGGTGATCAGGCTCCAACGCAATTAAATGTCTGAGTAATCTAACTTATTGGCATAGTTGCATTTGTGGTTTATGCTAGACTTGCAGAACTACCTGGCGTTGCCCGGCTATAAGATGGAAATGAGAGATACATGAAGACCCTGTTTTAAGGGTCTTCATACAATTCTACACCATTCGAAGGATCTGGACCAAATTTGGCATCCTGGAGAACTCTTGAGCTAGTAATAAGCGTGCAAGAAAACCAGAGCATAATCCGCTTCTCTAATCATGTAACGTCTGTGATTTGTTGCAGATAGTTCACATGAGTCCAAAAATATATACGACCTATTACAAAAATGAAACAATCGTTAAGCAGCTGTGTGGGCGTATTGTCGTGCGTGTTGGTACAGATACATAATACTACAACGGAAGTAAGGTGAAAAAGTTTCTATATAGTACTTTCATTTTAATCCCTACAGCATATAAACTGAAATAAATAAATAAAAGAAACTAGTAAAAATTAATTTACAGAATTGTCAGTTATGAGTCTACATATTGAACATAGTTGCCAAACTAGATAAAATTTTTAAACAATATAAGCTGTCCTATGAGAAACGGGCACTATAGAAAACGTCTCAGTCAAACTTGATACGTCATATTGCACTAAATTGCGTACTGGTCCGACAAGTATCACATAAGTTTGGCTCGCACCGTTGATTGGCGAATTCCCTTCTTCCGTAGAATATTGAAGTCAGCAGAAGCGAAATAATTGCTTGTATCATGAACTCCAGCTGCACGCACCAACAAAATGGCCTCACTTTCCAGAAAGACAACTAAATGCCATTCGCCAATCAGCGCCTAGCGACTACCTTCATGGACGTCAGGCACACAATAGGGAAACTTTTGCAGCAGCAGTGACCAATCATACGCGAAAATCGCTTCCAGAACCTCGCGCAGCCAATCAGCAATCGAGAAAACCCATATGAAAATAACCGCTATGCCATTTCGTTTTTATATAATAGAACGGCCATGCCATTTCCGCTTCTATATAATTAATTGTGTGTAGAATCTGGAAAATATTGCCAATTCACTTCAAGATAATCTAGGCTTCAAACCCAAGTACAATTTCTGTTACGTTTGCAGGTTGATCATAGTTTATTAATTATTAGACACGCTGAAGTGAACTCATGAACCAATAGCATACCTGCAAAGAAACAAGCACCTTATCCCGTATCACCTGATCTGTGGTAAAACTGGCTACACACTGAGGCAGAAACCAATGAACAGAAAGCTGAGGCTCGGAAATACATAGGACAATGGAGTCTAGTCTAAACGCGCGTGTTTTCTGGTGTGGCTGGCTTTAGCTTCTGTATACTCGAGTATTCTAAGCCATAACCACGGCAAGCGAAACCTAATATTATTACTATCTACGAAAATTACTCTGTTAAACTCCTCCCCCCCCCCCTCCTCCATCCAACACAACNCCATCCAACACAACCCAGCATGCCTAAACGCTCATGTTGAAATTGAAGTCACTCGACCTCGCACGCCTACAGTGGCAACCATAAATCCTGTATCTAATTAACTGTGGCCTCATTTTTTAAAATTCAATTTTCCTTTTGCACCACCCCCGGCCAGCGTAGTGGATTACGCCTCTGGCTACGAGTGAAGAGAAAGGCTGAAGAGAGGAAGGAGGGAAGAGGGAAGAGCGAATATTGTCAGCCGACAGTGAAGAATGGAAGGAACGGTCGATGTTAATCTGTGCGAGGCAACAAGCGAAAAAGATTAATCCCGGCGCGGAGTCAGGAGTTCGCGAAAAATGTACCCCCACCATGCTGATTCCCTCCCTCCACCCCCTNCAGGCCAGCGTAGTGGATTACGCCTCTGGCTGCGAGTGAAGAGAAAGGCTGAAGAGAGGAAGGAGGGAAGAGGGAAGAGCGAATATTGTCAGCCGACAGTGAAGAATGGAAGGAACGGTCGATGTTAATCTGTGCGAGGCAACAAGCGAAAAAGATGAATCCCGGCGCGGAGTCAGGAGTTCGCGAAAAATGTACCCCCACCATGCTGATTCCCTCCCTCCACCCCCATATCATAATTTTCTATTCATCTTTACAAGGCAGGCGAGACAGAAAGCAAGGTAACAGAACAGCCGAACATACAGAAGCGCAACCAGAGACGTCGGAACCTTTTTCGGTAAAAGGGGGGGGGGACAAGACCTTTTACAGAATTTGCCGGCCCCCTAGTGCTGCAAAATGTGCCCCTTCCCAAAATTTAATTTTGAAATCAATCTTATCAGTACTTACACGCGTACATTGCTTCCTAATCATATATTTAAACACAAAATTCTTATTATACAAGTGCAAATGTTTCTAAGTTATTTGACATTATTTATTACCTATTTTCATCAGTAAATATAAGGTATGAAACTTAATAGACAATGTTTTCTTGTGATCCCCCATTGTGAAAATGGTGAAGAGGCGAAGGTCCAGATATAAACATTGCCAGTGACATTAACTTATTAGTATATTCACAGTATCATTACGTCAGAAAATAGTTCCAACGGTATTTTGTAATTTTTATGGTCAAACATATTAATTTAAATTATTGTGTGTGTCCTTGGATGGTCTATGGAATTAAAAGTCTGTACACATGCGAAAGTATATGTTTTTTATGTGTTGCTTTATTTCGGGGTAAAAAAGTTTCAAGTCTCGGCAGTTCGGACTGAATTTTCACGTGTCGAAAAACATAAAAGAGGAAAGTCTTTATCTAGACTGGCATTTAACAGTATGTGTGAAGAGTGTAAAGAGTTTGCTGCATTCCAAATGCGTACATAAAATGAATTTGAGAGTTTATAATATTATTACACGCGGCCGCTTCGCTTATGTGCCCTGCGGTAGTTCCGCCCCTCCTCCCCGCCCGGAACGATGTTATCGGCACCCGACGGAGAGGAGGGTGAGCCACCACACACACCACCACGATAACCCCTCTGGAGCGATGTCACTCCCGTCTCTGGAAGAATCAACAACTTGGGAGACATTGCGAGAACTTTCTGGACATCGCCTCAATCGGCGCGACTCGAGGTGCGTAGAAAGTTATGTGCCAGGTCAACTTAGGTATAAAAGCTGTAACGTGCCTCTCTGTGGGCAGTCTTCAAGACTGGCCATTGGTGCCAAGTGCATACGACGTGGAAGAATGCGGACGGCGAAGCAGTGACAAGCGAGTGCGTTGTGCAACAATGAAGATAGCAGAGACTGTGTCGAGCCGACTGGAGAGTTAGAAAATGAATCTTGTTTCGTGATTGACGTACATTTGAATGACGTGATTGTACGGATTTTTGTAGTTAACGAGTGAAGGTGAAGTGAATGTAGATGGTATAAAGCCAACGAATAGGACTTTAAAACTAATTATAACATAGAAATTGTGCTCACTGAGAAAAACATTAACTGTTAATAGTAGGGATAATTATTTGAAATTTGTGGAAATAGCAAGGACTGCTGTCACCAACAGTCACGAAGTTTTTTATATCTATAAAACCTAGTGGCTTATCAACAGTTGAACCTTTGAAAAGAATGTAAACGTACTGCAGTAATTTCAACAAAAACAGCTTTCTGTACCCTGAATACCACAGTAAAAAATACCAAAAGTATTCTCCACAACCACACGACATCTCTGCTAATTTTATTGGAATATCCTTTCTTCTAGAACTTTCGGGTACTTTCACGAAATTTTTCGTTATATTTTCAGTAAATGGAAAAACCGAGTCCCTAACAAAAAAGTAAAGAAGTTGTTTTATTTATACTTCCTGAGACTTGAAATTCTGGAAATTTTAAAGATTTCTTTTTATTTATTTAGTGCAAACTACAACATTACAATTCGCCTCAATCTGAAATTCTGCCCTGAAAATTTCCATAAGCGTAAAATTTATCTTAAGCTGCATCAGCCACAGCAAGTAAGACAATGCCGAATTGACTCTTATTGTTGAAATAAATCAGTTCCACCGACTCGTGTAGGACGTGTTTTCCGTTTAAAACACCAAGCACATGTGGAAAGTTCTATAGTTACATGAATGTTTCACTGAATGTTAACTACTAATATTATATCTATGGCGCCTTAAGTGCCAAATAGTTTCAAATTAATCCCAAACTCAGGGTCTCGCCAACGGACACAAACAATCAGTTAAAGTAAAAAAAAAAAATTAGCGTGATCGGGCTTACAGAAGAGCAAGGGAAATGTAAAAGGTGTCAAAACTGGACCTTTGCGGGAACTACCACATGTATGGACATTATATTTTCACGAAAAGAATTCTTGTGTAGCTGTATCTACAAACGCTTAAGTTCAGATTCANACATGTATGGACATTATATTTTCACGAAAAGAATTCTTGTGTAGCTGTATCTACAAACGCTTAAGTTCAGATTCATTTTCGCGATGATGTGGTTTTAACAGCTACGTCTTTCTGGTGTCTGCCCGCCCACCACAAACTTTTAGTAACGGAGTAATTTAATTCTGATTGACTAGGTTGCAAGTACCGAAATGTCTTCTAATAAATACACACTTTCAATAACCAAAAGAAACTGAAGTAGTGCATATTGAAATTGTTTTCTGCGTGTAACTCTCTTCGCGAAAATCAGGCGTCCCTACCCATACGTCCTCAAAAGATTGGTTTTGCTTTGAGTAATAATCATGAGCAATAGTTATAGGGAACATACTCGAAATTCATAATCGTAGTCTTTCTGCATGACTGACGCACCATTTGTTCATTTCTTACACATCACGAAAAGTCACGCAAAGCATAACATCTTNAGTCTTTCTGCATGACTGACGCACCATTTGTTCATTTCTTACACATCACGAAAAGTCACGCAAAGCATAACATCTTCACTGATATGGCTGAGACACCCCTAAAGAAATTTCCAAGCTACCGTGTTAAAAGAGGCATTAGTGGGGATACGGGANCACTGATATGGCTGAGACACCCCTAAAGAAATTTCCAAGCTACCGTGTTAAAAGAGGCATTAGTGGGGATACGGGAATTTACTGGATTCATTCGGCAACAAGATAGACTCCAGTACCCTTTGTGTAATCACACCACAATAAGCTGTTCATTGGTTATTGCTCCACTTATAACCCCAGACCAAGTAGCACGGGATTCTGTACTTATTTCCTTGCAGGTTCGTTGTTGGTTGAAAGTGGTCAAGTACCTAACTGCGGTCCAATAGGGCAGAAATACAAATGTACATCTTGTTCAAGTTCATCATGTCTTCAAATAAATTTGCAAAGTTTCCATGTCTCTGGGCATTAACCCTTTTAAAAATAGTGGTGACGAAATTACTACCGAAAAAACAAGTACCCATAACTGCGGTCGTTTTTTTTTTATTTCATTGCCACAAATTAATGAAATACAATTCTTTAGCATAAAACTCTGAACAGAAAGACATTTCTCGGGTAATTGCCCGAGCTGAGCAAACGTATTGTCATGAGCAGCTACGATTCTTTACACATCCTTCGGCACCTTTATCTCACATTAACNCCGAGCTGAGCAAACGTATTGTCATGAGCAGCTACGATTCTTTACACATCCTTCGGCACCTTTATCTCACATTAACCCTACCGGCGTCCTTCATTTTGTGAAAGTGCACCACTGTCTCTAATATCTTTATCATACACTAGGGAATCTCGGAATCCTTAACTTNTCCTTCATTTTGTGAAAGTGCACCACTGTCTCTAATATCTTTATCATACACTAGGGAATCTCGGAATCCTTAACTTAACAGTACGTCTTCCAGAAACTGCCAGTGAGACCCACCATCCAAATTGATTATAGGGCTTATGGCTACTTTGGCAACCAATACCACATCAGCCCACCCTAACTCGATCAATGTTATTGTCCCACCATTTTCAAAAAGAGGTTTATGAGAAACTATTCGCACTCCCTGGACAATGGTTCTTCCGATTTCAGTGTAGCTACTCTTCTTTAATGAAATTTTACTATAGAATTTTTATCAACTTAATGAATGTTTCAAAGAACTTGATTTTAATGCAATGGGATTTTTTTTTAAAGTTATTTGATTTAATCCATCAATAATTCCTCCGCAGACTGTACATCGTTGCCCCTCTAAACGGTTGGACAGACGAGCAGCGGGCGTACTACTTCGCGGCTGTAATGACGAAACTTCCACTGGGCATACTGCAGTCCATACTTGAAATACATATATATACTGGAGTACTCCACAATTGTGTCAGAATTGCAGATGGATTTTGGCAACCGATACCTGCAACATGTTCACCATGCTCAACTGCAAAGTCGCACCCAGAGACCAGGGCAACCACACTGAATAAAATATTTTGTGGTGACCAACAAAATGTTATCAGTGGTTACAAAAATTATTTTGTCCATGTAGATATCCCAAAATATTTTTTAGTACCAANTATAGATATCCCAAAATATTTTTTTGTACCAACAAAAGTTTTTTGTAATTTCAGTATTTATCGACAACAAAAAAAGGACGTTTGTTGTCACCAAAAATTAAATACTAAAATAAACCTCGCCATGAGCAAGACTCGAACACTGACCCTCTCACATGCGATCTCAGTGTGAAACCATTGCACCTCGTTGCTTGACATTAATGCACTGTCTGGAGCATGTAGATAACATATGTCTAATATGTGGCCCAAACGACAAGGCCTGCACACTTCACCTCATGGAAAGTTAATGTTCTGGATTCATTTACGTGTAACATTTACTTGTTTACTTATCCCTCATGAATTAATTCGTAGCCTGATGCAAGGAAACGAACGNGGCAACCACACTGAATAAAATATTTTGTGGTGACCAACAAAATGTTATCAGTGGTTACAAAAATTATTTTGTCCATGTAGATATCCCAAAATATTTTTTAGTACCAACAAAAGTTTTTTGTAATTTCAGTATTTATCGACAACAACAAAAGGACGTTTGTTGTCACCAAAAATTAAATACTAAAATAAACCTCGCCATGAGCAAGACTCGAACACTGACCCTCTCACATGCGAGCTCAGTGTGAAACCATTGCACCTCGTTGCTTGACATTAATGCACTGTCTGGAGCATGTAGATAACATATGTCTAATATGTGGCCCAAACGACAAGAACTGCACACTTCACCTCATGGAAAGTTAATGTTCTGGAATCATTTACGTGTAACATTTACTTGTTTACTTATCCCTCATGAATTAATTCGTAGCCTGATGCAAGGAAACGAACGNATCATTTACGTGTAACATTTACTTGTTTACTTATCCCTCATGAATTAATTCGTAGCCTGATGCAAGGAAACGAACGCGGACAAATATGGCGTCGTGGCCAGACAGAAGGTGGCCACTTCGAATATGCCAGCCAGAGAGCATGCGCAGAATATAATGGATGTAGTTCTGCACTCGCAGCAATTTTTTTTACTGTGGATGACATTAATGATATTTCTGCCAACTAAATGTCTTAGTGGCAGCCAATAAATGTATTGTTAGTAAACAAATATCTTAGTGAGCACTTAACAGCATTGGTACTTGTCACTCTATGTGTTACTGGGCCCCACAATCTGATTTTACCGGCAACAAAATGTCGCCTTGGAAAGCATCAACCAAATAGTTTTTGTAGCCATTAACAAATCTTTTATTTCAGTACACTGCAGGAGCTGTGGTAGGACATCGTGAGTCTGTCCCACCTGTCTCTGGAGAGGTGTCCCGAGGAGGCACGCGATGTCATCGCAATCGACTTTTTCGTCGATGCTATCGCTGATACAGAGGCGCAGTAAGCTGTATGCCTGGCCACTCCCCACACCATGCCGGATGCTCTGGTCAGAGCACTGAAGGTGGAGTCAGCAAGACAGGTATAAATCAGTGCCTTGATGTCCAGTGCGGGCAGTGATGCTTAACGAAGACGAGAACTACAGCATCAAAAGGATGCTGAAGGAATTGCAGACGACCATGAGGTACATAGCTTCCAAGATATGCACTACAGAGATCCACTGTCCCCCACTCAAATGGTGTAAATGTTGTTCGTGTGGACAGCCAGGGCACCTGCGAACCAACTGTCCTCAGCATCATTAACAGCAGCAGCAACCAGTAAGCCGGCAGCGAGGGGCAGGTATGAATGCAACATCTTCGGGAAACGTGTATTCACCGATCTTGAGGGGCAGAGTTTGGGGATTGCTGGAGTTCTTGCAGGTGCGTTCGGTGAAATAGGACCCGGATGCCAAATTGGTGTAAGGGAGCCTGAACGATGTTTCGGTGTCATTGTAGCAAGGACTATGGTCTCTTATNTCTTGCAGGTGCGTTCGGTGAAATAGGACCCGGATGCCAAATTGGTGTAAGGGAGCCTGAACGATGTTTCGGTGTCATTGTAGCAAGGACTATGGTCTCTTATAATTCAGACAGTTTGCCAGTAAGGATAATTAATTTATCAGACAGTGCTAGCCATCTTGAGGAGGAGGCCGCGATATGGGTANATAATTCGGACAGTTTGCCAGTAAGGATAATTAATTTATCAGACAGTGCTAGCCATCTTGAGGAGGAGGCCGCGATAGGGGTTNCGATATGGGTATGCAAGCAGGTATAAAAGGTACTTCTCAGTGTTCCGGAAGCTTCGATGAGGCAAAATATCGAAAGTCCCCTACCAAATGCTCTGGGGGAACTTCTAACAAGAAAAAGGGAAAACCTCAAATAGTGACAACTGTCTCACAATTACTGCAAAGAAATAGTAGTGCTTTCTCCTGTGAACGAAATGACCTGGACAGAACTAATGTTGCATGCTATAACATTGACACAGGAGATACCATGTTCATAAAGCAGCCACCAAGGTGACTACTGCTAATTTCAAATGAAGTTATTAATGGTGTTCTGAAAGAGCTGTAGGAGTTAGATGTTATAGAGCCATTATCTTCTCCCATTGTGTTATTTGAAAATAAAGATCGCTCTATGAGATTGTGCTGATTACCACCAACTTAATAACGTGGACCCAGAAATTTTCTTACCCGNAAAATAAAGATCGCTCTATGAGATTGTGCTGATTACCACCAACTTAATAACGTGGACCCAGAAATTTTCTTACCCGTTCCCAAGGATAGAAAACGCACAGAACCGTCTAGCAGGTTCAGAATAGTTTTTTACTTCGGACATGAAAAGCAAATACTGACAATGCGAGGTGGCCTTAGAAGACAACGAAAAGACTACCTTTTGTGTCTAAGGGAAGGGAACCTGGTAAATAAAGGTTATGCACTTTGGGCTATGCAATGCTCCTGCTACCTTTNATTTTGTGTCTAAGGGAAGGGAACCTGGTAAATAAAGGTTATGCACTTTGGGCTATGCAATGCTCCTGCTACCTTTGAATGAATGGTGAGGAAAGTCCTGCCCTTAGATTTTCCTAGGTGCATCTAGACAACATCGTGGCCACAGCAAGAACATTTGAAGACCAAAGACCAAAGTAATAAGACATTGGCCTCTACCTACTGATAAAACTGAATTGCGAAGTTTCCTGAGCTTATGTGCTTACAACTGTTGATTTGTTCTTGAGTTCTCCACGATTGCCAAACATCTAAATGTATTGACTGAGGCAAAAAGAAAATTTTATTGGACCCCTGAGTGCGAAGTTGCTTCTAATAGACTAATGGAAAACCTGATATTTCCCATGGTGCTAGGCTTCTCATGTAGAGAGGGTGAAATCATTCTGGATACTGATGCTAGTACTGTGGGCGTCGGCGCTGTTTTATCTCACATCCAGGATGAAAAGGAAAGACCACTGGAATACAAATACAAATCTTTCAATATTTGTATGACATGAGTACTAAAGATGAATAAGATATTTTCCTATCCAGCCTTATTGAACCTCAAGAGATAATACGAATATGACTATGTGAAGAATCATATGTAATTAAACCTAACGAGTTTGTTTACAAATACTTCGTTTTGGTAAACTGCCAGAGAACCGAGGTTTGCAAGAAAGTTTTTATGAGCCTCTTTGAGGATGTAATTGTGAAGAGACTGCGACGCCTCCAAAGTTGTATTCTGCAAGACAAACCTACAAAATATATGAGAAGTATTGGTGACACATGTTTTCCGGAACATGTCCGGCTCTCCGCGCCTCCTCCTCTCCTGTACCTGATCCACTAGGTTATAACAGGAGACATTTTTCAGAGCCTAATAATTTCGATGACTTGGACATTCCGGTACCACCCCCAAGGGCCTCTGGGAAAACATGTCCCTCCACCTAATTGCCCAACTACAATTAGGCTTCACAGGTCTGGGCATATTTCCACTCTGAGCGGAAATGTGATTATTCGTACGGGAAAATCCCACTATGTGGCTCTTCTATCTCCTAGGAGGGAGACGCCAGACTGCCTTCAGCAACTTCGGACTCGACCAACCAGTCCCTTTCCGAGGGTGGAGTTGAAACCGAACTGAGGGCCGGAGTTACATGTATGCACTCACGTTAACCGCCAAAAATGGTGTCTCTCAAAGGCACGGCTTATAGAGTTCCTAACCCCCGGGCGCTTTCTGCCATAGACGTCGAATCATTACCCACTCTGGCTGACGAAGTCCTGATTCCATCAGACTAGGAAAACCCGAGTATTAATTTGCTCAGAATTACCATTACTGTGGCCCCATCAGGGCTGGACCCAGATCAAGCACACAAGCTTGGTTTTGCACAACCCACCCCACGAAGGTATTTCCCGTAAAGGTGCCAATGAAGTGTATACATTTTTACTCAACTATAAAACTGAATATGTGTCACATGCTGTGAAAGAACTACGACATTTTTCCAATGGAGCTGCCAGGCCAAATATGAACCATATAATGATCCGACTGTAACAGGCTCTTGCTGATGTAACAAAATTTGATAAAATACAAGATTATTTTCCCGTACGAGTTCACTCGTTCAATTCCTGTGACCGAGATTTTTCTATCATCAAGAAAGCTGTACAAAAGTTTGACTAGATCTATGATGTAAAACAGTATTGTGAATTGCTCATATTTGCACCAAAACAACCAAACGAGTTCACAATCAATCTTGTTGAGACGAGTGACAAACTGAACTACGTTAAGTGGTGGCCAACAATGTATAAACAGGGGGTATTTCAGAAGTATGAAGAAGAATTGATATGTCAAATACTGCAAAGGTTCGATTTCAGCCAGCATCGTTTATGCATTTTGAGTATTCGTCTGAGAACCAAGGAACTGTGGCAAAAAGGAACTTCGTACATGGATTAGTGAAACACACGTTCTGTTTGAAACTAAAACAAACTGTTAAGCTACCAAACGAATAGACATATTAAAGATCAAAATGTATAAATGCAAAAAAGTTTTAGGACTTGAAGAAACTTCGAATTTTCATACCTGAGGAATACACAGGATTTTTGAATAAGATTTTGATGTTGTCGACCATACATAATGACAGTTCATAAAACGTATAAAATGATATCTACATAGCAATTTTGTGTTATTAATAATGTGAAGTACTGTTTAATTATTGTCAATGTAGGCCCTGCTCATCACATTTAAGTACATAAATCATTTCTTGTATACACAATGGTCATTTATATTCAATTATTTACTTTCAATATAGAAAGGGCACTTATCGTAAGGTTTACATATGTATTTGTACACAAAATAATAGTCATGGGCAACGTATAATGCCATATTTTAGTGTACATTATTAAGTACTTTGACACCAGATAGGGAATCTAGGAACTTCAGTATTCATTTTGTTGACGAACAGTTTTTTTTCTGTCCTGAAAAATGGTTATTTTCGACATGTGCCCATTCTAAAATGACTGATTCAATTACTGTGTGACACACAGGGAGCTTCTGGTAATGGTGAAGGCAACTGCAGTTTTTCACCAATACCTTTATGCCAGACCTTTCATCCTAAGAACTAGTCATGCTTTATTATGCTGGCTACTAAATTTTAAGAACCCTGAAAGTTAAATGGCCTGGTGGATACGCCACGTGCAAGAATATGACTTCGTAATACTCGTACTTCACAGGTCTGCATGCCTTCACAGCAATGCGGATGCACTTTCCAGTAGACCATGCGAACCATTCTGTCGCCATTGTGAACGCCAGGAGGAAAAGGGTGGTATATCTTGTAAATCAATAAGGACAAGAATTGAAAGCTCTTTTTCTTGGGTTGGGTCGCCTACATGGGACGATAAGGACATAAGAAATGATTAACTGACCCCACCTTGCGTCCAATATTGGAGTGGAAAGAAACCAGGTATTGACCAAGATGGGAGGAGATATCCAGTCTAGGCCCAACAGTCAAGGCGTTATGGGCACAGGGGAATTCCCTTGTACTGTAGATGGATGTTATTTACAGGAACTGGGAAAGCAATGGTGGGAAACCAAGTAAAAATTGGTCCTACCAGAGTGCCGAATCCCACAAGTTCTAAGAGAAATGCACAACACAGTATCAGGTGGTTGGCGTGTTCAGGTTTACATTCTGGCACAAGATGGACATTTTGAGCACTCCTTACATATTAACGAATCCTTGCTGGTACACTATCATGGCTACAGCTACTCGAGCTTTAATTTGCCAGGAAGACTATTACAATTACATCCAGTTCAGCATTGGAAGATTTGTAACTCGGGAACTATCGACTTTAGGACAAATGTTCATAGGGACATTTTGTGTGGTTTTGGAGTGTATTGTCAACTCTCTGATTACTTCCCACACATTTAGGTACCTGTATAGTATATCCACCGCAAACATATGTATTGCATTCTACGCGCATCTGAATATAATACTCGAAAATATGAGAAAGAGCAATGGACAGTGAGTGAAGACATTTGGGTAGCTCTTAAAATCGAGGTCTTAAGAGCCGATGAGGGTGAAGCGAGGTGTGGAGTAACACCGGAATGCAAGGGCAGGGGAAACGGGAGATCCTCGAGAAAACCCACCAACTGACGTCATTGTCCGACACTGTTCCCACATGCGAAACTCCGGGGGCGACCCCACCGGGAATAGAACCTGGTTCGCTTTGGTGGGAGATCAGTAGTTAAACCACTATACCACCGCGACCCCAAAGAGCAATGGTGCAAAACCCTTTAACAATCGTTACGACCAATTTAATGGAGTGATGCAGTGTTTTCCCTGACACAGTGGGATTGTGGTTTTAAGTGTGGTGCAAGAAAATTCTCGACGAATGTATATGAGCGAAAAATTTATTTCAGCAAAAATGTCTGAAATAACAATGATATTTGAAATTTTCGTTTATTGAAATAATTTCCAAATCCCTTTCCAATGGTAGTACCCTACACGGACATACCAGATGCATTCGAAAATCTTTATGACATATTAATATACTCTTGTCCTTTACTGAGGGGGCCGTAGTCGTTGGGACTATTATGCTATAAACAGCGCCAGTCAGAGTTACCTTTAGCACTCCATTGTTTCACTCGCACAAACAAACCTCGCAATACGCGGAGCACTTTATTGCCAATAAACTAAAAAGTAATTAATTCGCAGATATTACCACGTTCGTTCTAGCGAGATCAAANGAAGGTGATTTCTTATTAAGTAAAAGATCGATTATATATTTACAAACACTATCGTGTGGTGAATATTATGGGAGGTATGAGGCATTAAAAATCTAAGTTTGAAATGCATTAATGTAAAAATATCAGTAAGTACTTGAGACGGAGCAACAAAAATCGGAATCGTGTTTTATGAAACTAAGAAGCAAGGGAGGTAATCATGGCTTCAATCCCAATAAATCCGCAATACACGTGTCCTGCAGTTAGTACATTTCCTGCGTGCCTAGGTGTATGGGGCTCTGCCCTGAGACGCACTTAGGTCCCATCTCTTCCTTGGGCCTTCGACTTTCCTTTTAAAATTAGGGTAGGTTAGTAAAAAAACAGTAATACCTAAAACTGTTATTTTTATAATTTCCCTTGGTAATTTAATTGGTGCCAGGTGTGTGTTCACTTGACGGAAGTGTCCATTATTTTACAGCAAATCTGAAAAAGTTGGTAACCCTATGTGCTGTAAACGTTGAATCGAAAGACGNGGAAGTGTCCATTATTTTACAGCAAATCTGAAAAAGTTGGTAACCCTATGTGCTGTAAACGTTGAATCGAAAGACGTAAGCGATCCAATAGTAGGCCGATCTCACGATACAAACGTAGGAAAAGAGACAGGGGAAAATGTTCGATAGGAAAAGACAATCGACGGCGAAGAAGGATATCGGCGTTGCAGAACGAAAACTGAGAACTTGGCGCTTCTTTAGAGGGTCTTGGCTCTGAGCGAGCACAAGTTCCACGCTGCTGCAGCGAGACTCGGTGTGCAGAGGATTTGGGAAGAGCGGCGGCAACGGCCGGCAACGGCCGACGAGGTGGTGAAACAGACGAATAGCCAAAGTTTGGGGGGGGGAGAAGGGTTGTTTTTCGTCTGGGCCGCCAGTCGCCAAAACGCCATGCTCGGTGACCTGAAACTCGCTTACCCTCTCTCTACCCGTCTGGAGTTAGACGTCTTCTCTTGCGTTGAACCCGCCAAGCACAGGGATGGAAGGAGTGGAGAGAAAGGGGTTTGGGGGCGATAACAGCAGAATAAAGTAATTTATTTCCCCTTACTCATGGGATCATTAACGCAGAATAAATAAGTTTATATTATTAGATTGTTCAAGTGTCAACATGTTTTTCCTAGATTTCGAGGAAATTTAATTGATTTCTGACCTGATATAAATGATAACTTAATAAAAATACAGAATCCTTTGAAACTAATTTTCGAAAAGCTTTTTAGCATAAATATTAAGATTTTAACTTAAAATATTGGTTCGTAAATTTTTTTTAAACTAATATCAATGCAATTTTCGTATTCAGCTAAAAGTGTTTACCAAAGTGGCAGTTGCAAATTCTTTGAAATCCAAA
Source organism: Clitarchus hookeri (assembly GCA_002778355.1). Taxonomy (NCBI): domain Eukaryota; kingdom Metazoa; phylum Arthropoda; class Insecta; order Phasmatodea; family Phasmatidae; genus Clitarchus; species Clitarchus hookeri. Next base: position 232,142 of record NQII01000312.1, on the reverse strand, counting down.
GATTGGTTTACTTGCGGTAATTGTGTAACATCTGGCTAATTTAATTCAAATTTTATCGCAAAATTAAAATTTGCAATACACGTGAACCCCATAAAATATATCCAAGAAATAATCTTAATGGTATTATTGTAAAGAGAACAAATTATTTTGAGCTGTAGCTTAACGTAATAATTTGGTCAAATATTAAGATTTGTACGATATACAATACAATTTTAAAATTCCTATAGCTAGTTTATTTCTCTTTTAGAAGGCATTTCCCTTCATTGTCTTTCTTTTGTGGACTATTATTGAATATCACAACAAAATAATATATAATGTACTTAAAATGTAGAAAATAATTTAAGCCTCTTAAACGCCCTTAAAAGCCAGAAATTATTGAGTGAGTGAAAAGATCTGGGCGGCTCTTAACAGCGAGGTCTTGAGAGCAGTGCCTCATAAGAAGATTTTCTTGGAAATGTGTTATGCGGTTCTTCCGTATTAAGAGATTTGGAGATTAAATTTTGAAGTCAAATTACAAAATATTAAAACCTTACCGTGCTTATATTATGAGCTCTTTTGAAATCAACATTTGAAAAATGTCACTGCTTCCTACCTGTATATATTTTAACGGGCACACTTGATTGGGATGCAGCCAAAAAAGTTCGTAGCGACGGAGGGAAATATAGTTACATGCATTGACGTTGATTTAAAAGTGTCAGCTAAACATTTGTGAACACTGAAATTATTTCTGTTGCTTTCTATTTTCTCATTACAAATAATTGTAGGAATTAGAAAATTTTCTAATAATTGAACATTTCCACATGAACGATGCATGAATAAAGTGATAAATCTAATGTCAAAGTTAAATTTTCATATGATGGAATAATACACAATGTGCATACAAGTATATACTAAGCAGGGCTTTTAATTGTGCTAAGTTTACCATGAACAGCCTATAAACCGAGTGTCAAATTTCAAAGAAATTGTAACATACCACTCAGGTGACTTCCAGACACACTTTAGATAAAATTAAAATTTTACAAACGACGATTTTAAGCTAACATTCTCCAAAGTCACGCTTTAAGAAAACCGATGAATGTAATTCTTTCAAATGTTTTGTAATGTTGTCATTTATATAATGTGACAAAACCATAAAATATCTTCAAAAATGAGGAAAAAATGTAGCTCACGCACAACGATAAGCTGCGTGGAGTAGCCACAGAACTGACAATATCACATAAGAGAGTGAACTGGTGTTGCATTCCCTATAATTAGAGACGTGACAATTTCGTAGATTCAATCAGGTTTTTGGATTACTTTCGTAGTTGTTCCGCGAAAGAGGCCTTACAATTTCGCGTTACAATGTGGTACCACTTTAAATGCGCGGTCCTCTACATACTCGAGCAGAAGTCATCTGTTCATTGGCTGCTGCCAGTTCCACAGTCAGAACTATTGTTCGTCTCTGATACACGGAATTGAGCCACTATTTCCCAAAAATCGATTGCGCCTATTTATTACGAATAACATTTAACTAAATAATACACAGGCCTGTAAACAACAGCCACTAATAAATATTCAAAAATACAATTACCGACTTACTAGCTCCTATCGAAATTACACCACAAATAGAAAGGGACAAAGAAGTAAAATGGCGCGGTGGTTTCTTTGATGTGGGCACACCCATTCGTTAATTGGTCCCGTGAGTCTTTGAACACGAACTGTGGGTTTAATTGGTTATCGCGTTCTGCGAAAGATTTTCTGTTTGTCGGGCTGCCGTGTTGACCGAGCAACGACGTTCCGCCATACTGGTGACAAGTTAAACAATTTACCTGGTATTTGTATCTGGAATTCGTGATACACGCCACCATTTCGAGTAGTGTGCTTTTGTAGGTTCTGGACCAAGGGATCGGAGACTCGAAGCCATGTCCATCCGCCGTCATGGTTGGCATCACAGGAGGGGAGGTAGTGCTCGGCAGACATTTTGGATTTCGTCACGCCTGACAGTTCAAAGATGTCTGTTTTACTCAAAAATCACTTCATAAACTGTTGATTTTACCCCAAAATCGTCTTTTCCACTAATAAATTTCTTAAAAAATGTGCCGATAGGGACCTCGAATTAACAAAACGCATTCGAGGCTACTCCATGTATGAATCACATAGTCCTCAGAGCAGGAAAGCAGATTCGAGGCTCCGAGCCATGCCCAGCGTATCAGGCGAGTGATCTTGCACTACCCTACCACTACCCCCCTCTTTCCACAAACCCCTCCACCATTCGCCCCCTCCATTATCCCCCCACTCCACTACTATTGTATCACACCCTACGACCTACATTCCCCTCCTCCATCTCCCACAATTGTAAAAAAATAGCAAATGAATTCTAACCAAATTTCAAAAGTTTAAAGAAATGTTTAAAAATTAAAAATTAAAATTTTAAGGGAGCATTTATAAAAAAATTACAAAAAATAATAATTTTAAAAATTGAATTTCAGAAAAACTATTTTTTAAAGATTTACATGTAGTGTTTGTCGCCTTCACTTCGCCCACTTCAAGGTTCGATTCTCGTACAGATTGTGGAGAACACAGCCCCTCCCGATAGGGCCACCAGTAGACGCCTGAATCTCCACCTATATATTTCATTGGCTACATATCGGTCAATCTGCCGACGCCCACACAAATTAATTATGGGCTCTTTGTAGCACACATCCACGCCAAACAATTATGTCATTCATTGTGCACTATATTTTGCCGTTAACTCAGGTTTTCAGTGTTGGTCACTAAATTGTGCTGAAAATTCGTGTTTTGGCATCTACCAATACAGAGCTCCCACATCGCCCATTTCCAAACCTGTTGTCGACGAGGGCTCCAAATTTTGAGTATACTGTATACAATTATTATCTCCTATATTTTGTGGGGCCACAGTGGCTGAGCGGTTATACTACTTGCCTCCCACTAAGGCGAACCGGGTTCACTCTCCATCCGTATCACTCCCAGATTTTCGCAAGTAGGAATCGTGCCGGACGATGCCGCTGTATTTTTTTATTCTGTGATTTAAACACGATGATACGAAAGGCACTTTCGTATGAATACTTTTGGACGTCCACCCCAAGGAGTTTGCAAATAGTAAACATATGGTGAGGCTCTAGTTGGGGTGAGGAAGAAGCCAGTTCGGAAGAGAAAAAGGTTGAAAGAGGAACAGAGGAGAGCGCAGTAGCCAAGAAGAAGTGTATTTCCGCAAAGGTTTCCACAAGCATGAAGATTTCGTGCAGTGCGTACAACAATTGTATGACTGCAGTAATTACTCCAACAAAAAAAACCTTTGAAAGGTGACATTTCATAGAAAAGTACCATTTCTTTACTGGCTACTTCTCTTCTTATAGCCACGACTTTTCAGAAAAATTAAGAAAACAAATTAATATTTTGTAGCGAACAGAAAACATTTCACTTTAAATAAAATCTTATTTCATGCCAGAATAGGCTTATATATCTCAATTTTGAAACTTTTGTTTTTAAAAAATCTAGTTTATGAGATTTACTGTTAATGTTATTGAACTTTTCCAAACCTATTATTCAATGTATCTGTGCTTATTTTGGACTCATTACTTTTACATATTCCCAAAATAATTTTATTGTAAATGTTTTTATTTGTTTTCCATTTAAAACCTATATTGATTTTAATATAATTAAATAGATCTCGAGCATGGTGCATCTAAGTGGAATATGGAGGCGGTGAATGACATACAGCGGTGGCCATATTTAATGTGGGTGACCTTGACCTGGGGTGACCACGATCTTGACATTGGGATTACCTTGTATTGACCTTAAAATTAAAAATCGGGCCAGTAGAATATGAACGGGGATTTTGGCACAAGGGGATAGGGGATAGGAGTCAGGCGCCGGTCAACACCATCTTGAATTACCCTTTTCCTATTTTTTCTCAAAATTTCCCTTTTTACCTTAAAATAGGCCATTTTTTCCCTTAAAGGTTTCATTTTTTTTATCAAAATTTCCCTTTATCGCTTAAAGTTTCCCGTTTTCCCCTTAAAAAGCACCGAGTACCTTATTTGCAAAGAACGAGCCCCTTTCTTGCACAAACGAGTCATTGGAAGCATTTAGGGAGCTAGTTTTTTCCGTGGCCTTGACATTCACCTCGACCTTGACCTTGACCCTATGCCCGTAACCTTGAAAAACCTTGACACCACAAAACTCCAAAAAAAGCAGAAAAATTATAAAAGTCACCAAAAAAATAATATAAAATTATTTAAAGATGTAATGTAGGAGGTTCGGGGTTCGATGACAGGTGGATCGACTAAGCTTCTGACACAACCGGTCCTCACTAGGTCAACCAGTGTCCATTTCATCAGCCATATTAGATATTAATGAACTTGACCTTTGACCTTGATCTTGAACCGTGTCCATGAACTTTGATAAATTTAAAGCCAAAAAATAAAATAAAAAATATTTAAAAAATTTAAAAATCGAAGTAAAGTTTAAAAACCAAGGAACAGTTACATCGATGACTCCGACCACCATGCTATATGTCAGTGACCATAGCCGTAATGACCTTGAAAACAAACGCTTGAGAAAAAATAGCAAAAAACCGTACCAATCCACAAAATTCGGCTAGCTTATTACGTTCTTGACAACAAACCCATTTTAGATATCGGAAACATTCACCTTTGACTTTGATCTTGACCTGGTTCCCATAACCTTAAATTGTGGGCGCAAGCTAAGCTCTTTACTGTAAAAAATAACCGTATTTATATACAAAAATTACATTTGACGTTCTGTCATCGTAAGGTGGACATCTATTTGGAAGCGCTCTCTCGTCATACTAAGAAAATAAATTGTGAATACGAAAGCCTGCCTTTGACCTCAGCGATCATGGAGCTGCGACCTGCATCATCGCTAACTGGTTGTCGCCAGTGCCGATTCTGTGATCGAGTTTTCACCGGTGGTCAAAATGCTCGTTGGCATGAGAGAACGGCCTGTACGAAGAGCCCTTTTCGTGCAATGAAGCTTTACATTGGTCCCATGCAGTTTGTGCAAGGCAATACATTGAAAGAACATACCAAGATCTGCAAGGATTCGTCTACTGGGAGTCAGTAAGTGTTGCCGACAATACCTCTTGCTACTTCGATAGGTACTGATTCGGCAGGTGATTATGATGAGACAGTTAATGCTAAAGACAGAATGAGTGCTGTAGAGTCAGTTTACGCAGAATGTACACATGCAATACGTTCGTGTGAAATAGGTGAACTTCAAAATAAACGGTCTTCGGCTTTAAATACTGATGATCATACAAAGAAAAGCAAATTTAATGTTGAGGAGAAACAGGAAGCGAAAACGATCTAGAAGACAGCATTCATGAAAATGAATATGAAGACAGTGATAGTGCTGAAGGCGATGATGGCCATTTTCTCGATGCACTAACACACCCCTCCAACACATTTTCTGCAACAAGCGACATGAAGAAGGCAGAATACGCCGAGAATACTGATTACGTATTTCCCGAAGACACGAATGAACTTGATAGACTCAAATATTTGATTGTCCTTCAAAAAATCAGGGATCTCTCGAACATTAACGAGATATCTTCTATCGTCAATAAATTGAAGGATCGGGGATATATTGCATGATGTGATAAACTGTTTCTTCTAAAATTTTAATTACAAAATAATAATATATTATTATAATTTTTTTTTTCTGTGTCGTATCGTTTTCCTCTTACAACTTTAAAGTGATGCTATGAGCACTCGACTATTAACGGAAATATCTACATATAAAATGATGATAAAGACTTTAGTATAAAAATGCATGAATAGTTGACCACATAACTGACATTAATTCTGTCAGCATGAACAGATTTGGAGACAGTTGGCAAACGAATGTAATTTCTATACATATGGATGGGGGACAAACCGAAGGATCGATCGAAGGATTGAGATTGATCGAAGGTTTGGGATTGATCGAGGAAATGGGATTGCTCGAAGGATTGGGATTGATCGAAAGATTGGGATTGATAAAAGGATTTTGATTGATCGAAGGATTAGGAATGGTGGAAGGATTGGGATTGATCGAAGGATTGGGATTGCTCGAAGGATTGCAATTGATCGAAGAGTTGGCATGGGTTGCTATTTGTGGTGCTGATAGCGATGCTGATTGCGGTGCTGATTGAAGGAAATAATGCGGGATTGACCGAAATATTGATAAATAACAAGTTTTTAATTAATGTTTTTATTTTTTAATATTTTTTTGGAATTTTTTGGATTTTTGGGTTTAATTTCTTCTTCTCTGAAAGACTTATTATTTTAGTGGTGTAAACAATCGATTCCAACTCTTTTTTATATAAAATTTATGGGAGCTTGTGCAGGAGGAGGGCTATGGTTTAATCTGAAATATTATGTTTTACTCGGGTCGTTTAAAATGGATTAGTTCTATATGGCGAACGAATGAAATGAGAGGAATATATTATTCAGGAATTTTTCGCAACTTGTTGGTTGGCCTGGTCAGTTGGCTTGGTAAATTAGTATGATCCTTTGGTATGGTCAGTTGTGGTGGAAATGTTTTGCGCAAATTTTGCGAAAATTTTCTGCGAAGAGGTTAGCTACGAGACTCTCATTAGAGATTTTTTTCGCGATTGTCCATCATCGTTTCTATAGGTGGGTGGTATAGCAGGTTGGTCTTTTCGGTTGTTCTAGTCAGTTTTGCAGGAACTGGTCTCGACAGGAGTTAGTTTTATGCTCAGTCAATCTCACCAAGAATCACTCTTGTGTAGAGTTAGTCTTAGGTGGAGTCAGTAGTTGGCTAGTACGGTTAGTCGGTATGGATCCTTGTTGTGACTAGCTAGTAATGGTCAATTGTATGGGCTGTGATCTTTCTCAATTTTTTTAGTTCTATGTATTTGGAATCAATGTCCAGGTCGACAACAACCAACATAGTGGCTTAATCGATAGCTCATCTGGCGGTGAAATCGATCATTAATACACTGGCATCACCTCTGTGATGAAAAAGTAAAGAAACGACAACCGAAAAAATTAATATGGTGGGTGGAGTTCATTGTACACAATGAGCACTGCTGAGGGGGTGGGAAGGGAATGTTAATACAATGAGAAACATTGGTGGCGGGTCGAACGAGCGTGAGTAATCAACCAATAAAAAACACTGTTTGGTGGTGAAGCGAACACAAGTAACCAACCAATGAGAAACATCGGTGAGAGTCAACCGTCTGTTGGACATGGTGCTGAGGAAACCTTCGGAAATGTAATTTTATGATAAATTTCTTAAAATATTCTGTGTATTTTTAATGATTTTTTTCCTTCATTTTTTTTTTATTTTTGAGGTTTAAGGATAAAGGGTCAAGGTCATAAGCCATGTTTAAGGCCAGTTGGACCTGGTGAGGGCAGGTCGTGTCGGGAGCTTAGTCGATCCACCTGTCATCGAACTCCGGACCTCCTACATGTACATTTTTATATAACTGTATTAAATATATTTTTTTTATATAATTTTTTGGGGGATTTCATAATTTTTCACCAATTTTTTTGGGTTCAAGGTCATTCAAGGTCACTGGTACAAGTTTAATGTCAAGGTCATGAATAAAGGTCACAGATAAANAAAAAAAAAAAAAAAAAAAAAAAAAAAAAAAAGGGGGGGGGGGGCTCATTCTTTGCTAATCAGGGGATCGGTGCTTTTTGAGGGAAAAACGGGAAATTTTAAGGGATAAGAAATAAATTTTGAGCGAAAAAGAGAAATTTTACGCGGGAAATGGCCGATTTCAAGGTAAAAAGGGAAATTTTGAGGGAGGAAAAGGGAAATTCAAGGATAGTGTGGGCCAGCACCTGGCTCCTATCCCCTATCCCCTTGCGCCAAAGTCCCCTTTTATATTTTACGCAGGAGAAATCGCAAAAGACCGTAAAAAAATTTTAGAATATAAAAAAAAATTAATTCAATAATTTACCAAATACTTAAAAATTTCAGAATAATTAAAATACGTGCATGCGTGAGGTCCTGGGTTTGAAATAAAAATGGCAGAGCACACATCCTCCTGGCATGGCGATCAGCAGACGAATGACCTCCACCAATGTCTTTCATTGGTTATTTAGTCGACTTCCATCTAGCCCTACCAACCCCCTTCAATTTTTATCGATTTTACAATCGACCCTTCAACCAAAATACACCACCTCCCCATAACACAACTAGTGTCCATTGTTTTTCAGCATTTGATCACTAGAATGCGCTAATAACTTACGTTTTCAGTACTGACCACGAGTGGAAGCTGATAACTCGCGTTTTCAGCATTGATAACCAGAGTGCATCCATATCGCATATTGCCAAACGTGTTGGTTAAAGTGCTATTATACTAACTTGTGCCGAATAGCGACGAGGCACAAACTACTCCATGTTTGTTTCAACCAACAAAGTATACAGCTTAATGTATTAAAAAATATTTTCTCTCTTTTTTTTACATATTACTAAGTACATATTTTTCTAATTTTTTTTTTTGCGTAACAACATTCTTAAGTAATACATTTTATAAAAACCAATAATTTTTTTAACAATTAAAAAAAATTTATAATTATTTGGTGAAGTAAATATATTACATAAGAAAGCACAATTGAAAAATTGCATGTACACATATACTATTGTCTGAAATTTTCAGTGTTCGCCTCTTGATATCCACACTGGCGACCCAAAAATTGAAACGGGCTGGGAAACCTCACCACTTGACATATAACTGCCCATTACGTCGTTTCAGCACCTTCTCGACCAATGTAAATCTGGAAACTTCGTAGGCTGGATCTCCTCTGTGTCGAAACAGCCACTGATGAGAATGTTATTCAGATCTTGGACATAGTAGGTCCTGGGCACATAGTCTCGTATACATCGCACACGAAATAGTTCGGGGCTCCAATTTGATGAGAACCCTTTCTCGAATATGCCTTTTTGTTTGAAGATGTACACCAGGTCGCCGACCTTGTCTTTGGGCTCGTGAGGATTCCTCATCTTAGGAATAGTGTACACAGTTCGAAACAAGGAGTCGTCTTTCACATATTTTGGTTTCACGTGTGTGGTGGAGTGCACCACTGAGTTATACTAGCGTTCGAGTTTCGGCAGTATATCCAACCATTCATAGTTCCCATTCACAGCGAAATACCTCCATGTATTGCCCTTCAGAGTTCTGTTGAACCTCTCGACAATTGATGCTTTGGGATTTCTGTTTGTGGAAAAACAGTTTATGTTCCTTCATAAGGTGCTTGAATTTTGCAATGTAGAATTCCTCGCACTTGTCGGTTTGTAGATTAGTTGGGATGAGTCCTTCGTCCAATACATCTACCAGCGCCTTCGTAACATTTACAGCATTCTTGAACTTGACCGGCGTGGCCCAGACAAATTTACTATATGCATCGAGACGGTCCAACAGGTATTTGTAGACCTCTTTGACCCGAGTGTATGGTACCATATCGAAGAGGTCGGATTGAAACAGATCGTTCATGCCACACATCATGGCCTTGCATCGATGATAGTTACGTCTTGTAGCTGGTTGCAGTAATGGGCGATTTCCAACCTCCCTCGTTCAGTTCTTCGATGATATAAATTCTCTCATTGGAGAGCGAGTACACTCCAGCCCTTTGCAAAGCGACCAGCTTGTTCGGGTCGTCTCAGAATACGTAACCGATATAAGGGTTTATTTTCTTCACGCTGTTACCCCCACCCCCACGTTCGACAGGTGCGCCCATGCGGCTGGTGCCGCCACGGTGGGCTGCGGGGAGTCACCCTTACATGCCTGCCAGAATGTTGTCTGGTGGGTGGGATAATTGACAGCTACCTGCACTGGCATAACCCTTCCTCCCCTGCCCTAAATCGCTCTTTATGAGAAGTCTGCGGCAGCGAGCTATTTAATGAAACTTTCTAGCAGTCTACATCCTCAGAGTAACCCGACATATAAAGAAAGTTCTCGGCTAGGGCTGACGACACCGTAAATACCACTGCAACTGGAGGTTCAGAAGTTTTTGTGGTAGCCAGCTTGCTGAAATGTGGCATTCGGGCAAAGTCTGATGTAGAGATCGACATCAGTGGAGAGGACGGGCGATGACCAAAGGTGTGAGACGACGGCAGACGAGTGTGTGACATGGGTGGACTAAAAGGTGTGGTACCTAACAAGTAGAGTGCTACTATGCATGGAGGCGCTCGGAGTAATCTAGAACATTCCGGATTGGTGGAATCTGTACTGCATTTAGGTGGGGCTACTTATATGTAAATATTGGAAGTGACAAGTATAGGCATATAATTGGTAAAATAATTCGATAGCTGTCGATACACTGTTTATTGGGACTGATTATAGTAATTTGATTACAATAATTTCTATGAGGTAATGGACAATTATGTAAATATTTGTTTCAAATAGAAGGTGGCGGCAATTTTTTCTGAGATATTAAGTGGAGAGTATTTTCTTTGTAGTGTTTATAAATTAATTAGGAAATTATTATTAACGCTTGTATTGAATTAAGATCTTCATCCTTCAAATATCCTGGCTAAGCCCAATAACTTTGAGAAATTGTAATAATACATTTGCTTGCTATTCCACTGAAGAGATCTGCGAGAATGTCGGTTATTTTATCATCTTCGGCCTTATAAGCGCCAGCCTCAGTATCGTTATCTTGGTAAAGTGTAAGCATGTATTCTAGCAACCTTTTGTATTTCAACAGGTTGGCTTCCCTGTACTTCGTAAGATGCCTTGTGAAATATAAGTTCGTAAAGACCGGGAGTTTGCTGTGTCTTGTAACCGCCTACTTGAATAATCCCACGTGGTAGATATTTTATTTTGTTGGTACCCAGGAACCATTTATCATCTTCCTGTATATACATTATGTCGTATCAATATTGCAAGATAAGTACGATTACAAGTAACGGCGAACAAGATCATTAGGTTCGAGAGCTCTTTTCCGAACTTTGTTCTTGTGTAACAAATGTACATTCAGCCCATTGTCTCAATCCGTACGCACATCATGGCGTTGCCGTTTCTTCGTAAGTCCAACAGTATCGTCGATGTCGGTTTTCACGGCAACGGGTCTCCATCGGCCTCTGAGCACATCGGGACGGAAAATAATGGGTTTAAAGATTTCCTTATTTATTAGGTGGGGCGAAAGTCCGGCTCTCTTGGCAAGCAAATACTTGGAGCGAACAAACTGTATCGCTCGATGCAGCTCGCTAACAATGCACACATCACACTGAATAAAAGTGGCTACCGCATCTCTTTTATATATTTACTCGCGGGTCTACGATAAATGACTTTCGATCCTACCCAAGCGTTCGCTGCAGACATCCAATATATCCTTGCTGTGTTTTTTAACATCCATTTTCGTCGCGAACCAGGAAATCGAGATATTGAATTTACGTGCCATGTATCCTTCCAGGTTTTTTTCGGTTTCTCTTCGTTTTTTCGCAGATGCCACATTCATCTTGCCATTGCATACTCGTTACGTGCTCGTCAATGGCTATTAAATAACGAACGATCTCCATTTTTACACGATTCATTTTCGCCCCGAGCGACAAGAATGTGTTTTGTCCTGACAAAATAATGCGCAATTCAGAGATAAGGCCAGTAGGATGATTTGGTTCCTTCAGACAAAATAACATTTGGTTCTGAATTAGGTTTCATCCACTATTTTGGTTATTGTCATATAAATTGCATTTTTTTCCCCTCAAAATGACATGTTAGGCTTTCAAAAATTGCTCTTTTGTCTCTTAAAACACCCAGAAATGTCCAAAAAAAATGTTAATNTGGTTCCTTCAGACAAAATAACATTTGGTTCTGAATTAGGTTTCATCCACTATTTTGGTTATTGTCATATAAATTGCCTTTTTTTCCCCTCAAAATGACATGTTAGGCTTTCAAAAATTGCTCTTTTGTCTCTTAAAACACCCAGAAATGTCCAAAAAAAATGTTAATAAAATTGCTTGCTGCACAATTTCCAGTGGCTGCTTAGTGGTGCTGAAGATCGGCAAAAGTTGTAAGAACGTCAGCTGCAATGAGCGAACATTATATAAACATAAATAAAACTCAACCACCACGCTTTCACAACGCACCCCTCAACCCCACCACTCATCACCCCTCGCCCCCACAACCCATCACCCACCATCCATTACCATCACCTATCACACATCACCACCACTCTTCACCCATTACATCTCAACCATCACCCCTCATGCATCGCAACCACACCACCCTCACCCATCACAATCACCACCCTCACCATCACAATCACCACCCTCACCCATCACAATCACCACCCTCACCCATCACAATCACCACCCTCACTCATCACAATCACCACCTTCGCCCTTCACAACCACTATTCTCACCCATCACAACAACCACCCTCATACATCACAACCACTATTCTCGCCCATCACAATCACCAGCCTCGCCCCTAACTCATCACTACCACCACCCTCAAGCCTTCATATAATTATTCTTTCATATCAGGTAGGTTTTATCATTTTGAATTTAAACTATTTAAAATATCGTCTTTAATGGGCACCTACCTCTCTTATGAATAACTGTACGGCATATGTTGTATAAAGTTTTATCTTTCATTTTGCATAAGGAATAATCTCACAGCATTTGTAACTGTATTCAGGATCATTCTATATACTATGGATGTCGATCAGATGTGTCGCAATACTTGAAGTAAAATCTCTTGCGTTTAATCTTTTTCTTCGCTGACATCTCGGGTCGATTTGGGTGATTTTGAGGCTAGTCATAGAGCATCGATTCCTGGTACAATGATGCAGCACACCACTTGCGTACCAGCTGCGCATTCCTTCACATGTGGGTCCGATTAGGTTCATGCCTGTAGCAAATATGTCGCTGATATATGTGCAGTGAAGGACAGTCAAACTCTGCCTGCACATCGATGAGTTACACACCTCCTTTGCAAAATTCGTTCAGGCATTTTTTATGCTTGGGTCCCGCTATGTAAATCAGTCCTCGTGGGTACTGCATCAGCAAGTCTTGCAGCACATTTCCCACTTGATAGTATGGGATATTGCCTTCGTCCCACTCCAATCCATGGTAGTACTTGGTCAGTCAGTAGTTCATCTTCTTTCTCGTCTAATCGAAAAGTGCCCATGGATAAAAAGGGCCGAAGGAGCATGGTCACATCTTGCCATCGTCGTAGCACACTGCGATCTCCTTAATATCTAAGCCCAGGGCCGCCCACAAGGGGAGTATATGGAGCAATTCACCCCAGGTGCAAGATCCCGAAGAGCCCTTCTAGATTTTCAGACTCAAAGTCGCCCCCTGACAATTTATTGCTATTGTAATATGGCGATGCAATACATAATTGTAAAATAATGTGCAGAATTAAGAACACAATTATGATTATTTTGAGCATTATAAAGGGTAAGTATAGTATCGGGACTTCGTTAAAATCAGGAAACTCGATGGATAAGTTTGGTCCTGTACAGCAGCACAGCACAGCACAATTTTAACCATCTCGGAAAATCACTAGTTAGCACGTTCCGGCCGGTCCACTGCATTAGTAAACTGTTTGCAGGATATCCGAGTGCCATCAAAATTATACGAAAGGCACATTTGAGATTAGCCACAATAGTATTCAAGATTTTAAAACGTATCTTCAAGCTGGCCAGGTATGTTCTTATCACTGTCCTTGATTAAGGACATTTCCAAAAGTCACCAAACATTTAGTTATCATGCTAGTTACATTTGGTTTATTACTGCAAAAATTTAATGTTTGCAGAATCATCTTTAAATGACACAAATTGAAAAAATTTGGAATTTAAACTTTTATTAAAAATTCAATACATGTAAAATTATATACAGTTCCTTGCAACAGTTTACTACAAACTGGATGATATTTTGTTTACTAAACATCAAAGTTTGATATTCATTATGTAGCTTGACAGCAAACGGTAAATCTGTTTCCAAGAAAAATGTTATCTACTTATAACGTGGACTGAAAAAGTAAGTAATATTCGAATATTCAAATAGTGGGCCCCAAAAAATAACTTTTCCACAGTTCCCAAAAATTTTATGTGCAGCCCAGATGTAGCCCTTCTGGCTTTGGAAGCCTTGCAGATTACAAAACATCTCAAGAACAGGGTGCGAATGGTGCGTGGACCCCCATTATTTAGAGAGGGTGAGACCAGGAGCCACAACGGTGTCCATAACTCAGTTGTCCCAAGCTATTGATTGGAGACAGTACTGTTTATTTATGCTTAGCCCACCATGTTCACCAGCTCTGAGAAGCAGTCGTATAACTCGCTACTCTGTCGTGCAAAATCAAACAGTATGCAGCGGTGTTCGCAGGTGTGTTTTCCTTGGACATAATTTATATATGACAATGCACAGCACCATTTTCCACTCACTCGTTTTGTTTGGATATGTCGCAAATCAGCGATTGTGCTTTTTCGCAAAAAGATTCAAACTGTGAATACAGATAATACTACAATGTAAATTATTCTTGGTCGAATTAAGTATTTATGTCCACATATGGATAGCTATCACTATTCAAAAATTGATTTACATTCTTGACCTTGCTATTGTCGAAGTTCAATTTGTCCATGTAAATGATATACTGCTTCTTCGTTTGAAATGCCGGCACGACGTAGTGAGGTTTTTCCATGCTGGAAGACATCTTCAAGATCCAGTGATTTTGCGCGATTGACGGCAGGACCGAGCTGGTAACCAAACTCTTACTCCTGAAGGTCAACCTGAACAACGCGTCCACAATCTCTAAGGGACAGTTTCAGCAGCTGCAGTCAACAGCGAACTTGGAAGACACAATGCCCTTGCCCACCACTTCACCAGCGAGTCCGACACGAAGCTACGAAGAGGTCGGTACACATCCGCCCTCGCCGTCATTGACTACGTGACTCAATCGGCCGTCTTGCTTTATTCGCCTCAAGGAGTAACTTATTTAGGAGGCCGAATATCAAGCGGCCCGGTAAATTGTCCCCCCGATAAACACAGCCATCAGGCCTCTCAGCTATTGAAGGGAACGCTAGGGCAGGTCGCACCGCAATGCTTGGTTTCTCTCCTAGAGACGTCATGTCAGGAGTGACAGTGATCTGGAGAAATAATATAAAATTGTGAATGTGCAATTAAAATCATGCCTAATTAAGTACGCAAGTCCTGTGTGGACTTAGGGCCCATCTAAAAATGTAATAAGAGAAGTATCATTATATTATGTGTATTCGTGCATGCCTTCCCTCTCCCCTTTGGTTAAAGACTCGCCCAGTGGCGAAGCGCCTCATAAGAGCACAAACGAGTAATAATTTTCTTCAATTATATTATTTAATTGTTCAATGAGTGCTGTCATGTTTGTTCATAATTTCAGCAGACTGCCAAAACTGGCCTAACTTTTCATTAAAATGCTTTTTTAAGGGTCGTGCCACACCAACCCCCATAATTACTTCTGATGTCATATAAATTAAATGGGGTTATTTATGGCACACACGTGTTTTCATTGACTTTTAGTGTCTTGTCATGTACTTTGTTATCTTTAATAATGGGCTAATTGTTTTTTCGCCTTTTGGCGCCGACTTTAACAAAGTATTTCCGGAGCTGACGCCATGATGTCAGTAAGGATTCAGCACCTGGGGCAAGCGGCAGTGCAGGAGTGATGGACCCATTGCCCTCCTGCGGCCTCTGCCGAGGACGTAGCACTTCGTGCATTTGTTAGCGATTATATGGTTTTCTTGTCACATTTTCCATGTAGGCTATCAGCGGGTTTGGCGCCGATCTCGTGTATTTAAAGGTCTGCGTACGTAATGTGTAATTGTACCATCAAAGTGATGAGTAATTTTCCTCCTTGTGCGTACTTTCTTGTGTACTTGACCCTTCAGTTGTTTAGGGCACTGTATCCACTTGCAGAGCGAGTATAATCAGTGTAACTTGAGGGGGCCGCCTGCCTTGCGCTCGAACTGCATTGCAGGGTATTTGAAATCCAGACTTGTTATACGAAACTATAAAACGTGCGTCCAAATATGGACTGGATGTACTTGAGTCAGACTTATTGGTGAATTCCAAAACAGTTGCTGTTGCTATATGACGGCAACATGAATTCCATGGCATGGTTTAGAACGAGCAATACAAATTTGCATCACGTGTACAATGACCACGAGCATACATACCTGATATTTACTGAGTTCAGGATATGTGTTCTTTCTGTTGAAAGTATATAAGTACAGCATACTGGTGACTATTTATAAAAGCTTGTTCTCTATGACGACAGGTACCATCGAAGGTTCGCACAGTTTATAGTAAGACTTTGACCATGAGCCATGAAACAATTTCCAAGTTCGGACATGGTATGCACTCAGATGACAATGTGGACGAGTTGACAGAAGCTCGCCTCACCATTCTTCGCAGTGGCATGTTGCTTCCATGCCAAAAGCTTGAGAGAATAAAAAATCAATTGGTAGTGAACCAGTACATAGAGGGCATGGAGGCAAAGATGATTGACATGATCAATGTGTCGAATGCATAAGCACACATTCTAAATCTGAATCAGTGAGAATTTCGTGGTTTAATCAGTTAACAGTATCTGACTGATTCAACAGTCTCTTCAGTGAATTTAACTGATGAATCAGTGAAAAATGCCAGTTTTCCGTCACTTATTGATTTAGTGACATTTTACACTGATTCATTAGTTATTTTTTTATTGTTTTTCAGTTATTTGTTTTTCGACTGATGGATCGGTAAAACAGTGTGTAAAAATGGCCGTTAAAGAACGTGTATCAAGTCAAATAACTACGCATAAACTAACAAAACCAATACAAAATACTTTCTAAATTTTGTTTCGTATTTCAAAACACCATTTTATGAAATAACATGATCATTCAGTCTTTCATTCCGTTTTTACGTCTTTCATTTCGTTTGTCATATGATCATCACAGCGCTATGTTTGAAGGTTTAAACTGCATATACATGTAATGTGGCGAAGAGAGTGCACTCATATGTACTATTCGTTTTAACAATCCTAACGGTACCAATCAAACCAAAAATGAAAAGTAAGTGCATACAATTTAAAACTACACGCTTTCGATGAGTAAATATAAGACATGTATTTTCCTCCTTCTTATCAAATTGACTTGCTAGCCCAGATGGTAAGGTAAAGGTCTCTAAGTGAAGTGGAAAGGGTGTGTGAAATCAATCCTGGCCACCTGCGGAGACTTTTTTACTTTTTTTAATTCGGTAAATTGCGCGATATAAATAGTAACCTATCGTAAATGGGTTTTTTTCTCGTAATTATTAGTTTGAATTCAATAAAAACAATACTTAATTTACCACTTCAGTTGGCAGTCACTTATTCAATCAGTGAAATTGTTTCACGTCACTAATTCAATCGGAGAATTTTTTTCACCGAAACAATCAGTGTTTTCCACTGATTCTAAGTGGAGCCATTTTCATTCATTCGAGTGGTTCAATTTCACTGTGAATCAGTGGTTATCCACTGATTCGAATTTAGAGTGCATGACGACTTGAAAGTCCCTGCAAAATACAATGTTGTCCAAACTAATGACGAGCATTTCTCGCCTCACCACAAAAACAAATGTTGCAAGACAAAGCAAGAAAATACCGGATGCATGCCTGGAGAGGATCAAAAATTCAATTTCCACAACTCACAAATGAATATACATACATACCTGTGTGGTCATGTGTTTTTATTCCATTCGATGAATGATGGACCGAATCGAACTAGCAAGCGAGTTGCAGCAATCCACAAAAGCAACTCGCACAAAATATCTACTGGTGAAAAGTAACAGGCTATCTCTCGAGAATAAAAAGAGATAATGCTTTGCCTGGAGCTGATGGCAAATGTGAAATCAACGTGGAAGAGGTGACCCTGATTCATAAATTAAAAAGTATGGAACTGCTGGAATCGGAAGGAGGCTTCAATAGCGACGTAGACATGCCCTTACCAATTTGCTGTGTGCACGAGAACAAAAATGGGCACAAGAGCAATGACCCAAGTTGGGTGTCTTGCTGGGTCATTACACAGCTTCCTACTCCAATTGAAATAACAAGATGTGTGGCTTGCGAGTTGCAAGTTTGATCCAAGTGGATGAGGGGTGCGGTGAATGTGGATCCTAATAATACTATAGTACTAATCAGGAGCGTTATGTGTCCCTACTCCCTTCCCATTTTCTGTAAACTTGGGTATGTGGTTCTAACGTTCTCTGGAGCTGATCGTATACTTCTCGTGACTCAATTCTCTCAACAGATTACTAATCTGTCCCCCTTGCCACAAAATTATTGAAATAGCTGATTTCAAGGTAGGTGGGATGTTTGACGACACTGATTTTGTACATATTGTTAATAGCGTGCTTTTGAATGTGACCTTTTTGGGTGCTCCTTCTGTCGTTCTTGCACTAATAAGTAGGGAACGATGAGAACAAGTTCTTGTGTCTCTTAAAACGAAGGCAGTGGCAGACGGCGATGACCGCTTAGGTACATGTTGGTGCAGGCACCACATTAAGAAGGGGGTTTGGTCGTCCTTTTGGCGTTCCTCCACGAAAAACCTGTGATTGGATTTAAGCATGATATTATGTTAAAAATGTTTTTCCTCCCTGACAATTTTGATGCAGAAATTGAGAAATTATATTTATTTTGCTAGCTGTCAATGTCCATAAATCTTCAAAAATCATAAATGTGTATTGATACAAACAAACACTATGTTGTTGGAAAAATTGTAGACTTGTTTTCTGTACCTCTCAGTCATTTATTGAGTTTATAATTTCATTATAACAAAGAAACATTCTCATTCTTTTAGGAGAAGTATTGGCAGTGGGTATGCGTAAGCCTACTGCACATGCACAAGTAAAGCTAATGAAATTAATAATATGTGTTTTGCCTGTCTAAGTAAAAAATTACTACACTCTTATTGTGACTGTCTCTGTTTAGATTATGGTAATACCATATATACAATTTTGTGTTAATAGACACTATGTCACAGGCATTAAATCAGCCTTCAGAGAGGTTGTATGAAACAGTTTTACTAATTATACCATTTATCACCAACTCCAGACCTAAACATTGACATTAAGAGGAAACATTGATGTTTCATTGTTTTCTGCATTGACAATTTAAACATTGATGTCTCCTGGTGTATCAGTAGCAAAACATTTGTTTTGAACAATTATTAATGTTTTGGTGCTACACAAATTACTTAAAAAAACATTTTTTTTCGTGCTCATTTTTAGTACATATGTCTTGAAAAAAGTAATCATACTTCAAGAGTTAACTGAAATTTGACAAAAAAACTATAATTGAGAACAAAAACGTATTATTCAAGAGAGTCCCCTATAATTCTGATGCAGTAAACCCAAAAAAAAATTATTTTTTCCATCCAAGATCCTTTCAAGCGACTTTTTTCGCCTGTAATTATTAAATCTGCTACTTTTGAAAACAACCTTACTAAAATGATATTTCACTGCAAGCTTATGAATCGCTCAATTTGGTCTCTATGTTTCTATCCATATGGCTAAAAGATTATCTCTCGGATGACTGGTAAGAGTGCTCAAGAAGCTGAGATATTTTTATTAATTTAACAGTGGCACCGACTTCAATTAGATAGTTTTGGGAGGGGGAGAGCGGGGTAATAGTAAAAAAATATATATTGTAAATGAACACAGAACTCCCCAATAAAGCAAAGAGTCCATGGATTATACTCTGAGAAAATTTTGATTTCTTCTTTGTGTGACCACCTAATCTGGTACATTAACAGTCTCCATGTGGAAATGCAGTTTGCTGAAGGGATGTCTGCTGTCTTGTCTCATTTCTTAATACAAAGTCATTTGCTACCTCATCCAGATCTAATGTCGCAGCAGCCTCATTGTGGATTTGTACAAGGCTCGCGGAATTTAATCTCAGCTGTCACATAGTTGAACGCAAGTATGTCTTAAGTATATCTGCTGTTGCTGCTGAGACAGGAATTATCACAGTTTTCAAAATCTTCAAGAGTTCTGAAAGCAAAACTGTTAAAATGACCTTCTTGCTTGAAGTGATTGATAATATATTTTATGTTATCTACAACTATTCGTTTATTCTGCCACAAATCATGAAACATCCCTCTGTGAAGCAAAAGCCGATCACCTTAGTAAGATTTCGCCATTTCTTCTTTGTTTGTATCACTCCCAAGCAAAGATTTCTCTTCCAGTAAGAATGCGTTAGATGCTGTTTCAAAACAGAAAATCAACATATCTATAATCCTATCTATGATTTTTATAAATGAACACATGTATCTTTACTCCACTGAATCTGCCGGGTTACCTTGAGAATTTTCATATAATTTTGGAATCTTCTTCCACCTTTTTTCAAAGAAGATTTATTGGGAACTTCTCCTGAAAAATTGACTGCTTGCTTCCAGAGGAGTAATAATCATCTGAGCCACTTATAAGTAAAGTAATTTATTTTGCAGAGCACAAATTTCAGCGTCTACCTGACCAAACAGTTTGACAAGAATAATAAGAGTAGTGCAAAATATCAAAGGAATACATTAGTCTTAAAAATGAGGCAGCTATAACTTCAGTTTCGCTTAAATTATTATTTGAAATAGTCGTAAAAAAAATTCCACCAAAGCTGTATAATTAGAAAGGACAGATTAAAGTGACTTGTATCTTACTGTCAATCTTGTTGGACATAATGGTTGGAGGTCAGGTGTTTCAACACATTTTATTGACTGACAAAATGCTAGCCTCTTAGGGGAGTCTCGCACACAGCCAACTATATATTTGACCAAGCCAAGAGCATCTCTAAATCTGGGGATTGACCATATTGTATATTGTACCACCAAATTCAATGAATGTGCTTGGCAATGTACATATATAGCAATTTTTTCATGCGTAATATTTTTGTTTGCACTTCATTGTATACAGAAGACATATTGGCAGCACCATCAAAGCATTGACCTCTACAATTTGATATGGGCAAACCAAAGGGAACAAGTATGTTGCATGTAAATAAGGTAGAAGAAGTTGTACTTTCTGTTTCGTAAAAAAAATTGCCTCTAAAGAATCCATGACATATCTTAAGCAAAATGAAAACTGTTCTTACCTACTGACATAAGATTTAATCACATAATGTTGCAAAACAGAGTTTTTAACCTTTGCGATTAGTTCTCAAAGAAGTGTATAACTCACATAAACAAATTTATTTTGTACACTGAACAGCCAAAAAAACAGGTACACCTGCCTAATATCGTGAAGGGCCCCCGCGAGCACGCAGAAGTGCTGCAAGATGACGTGGCATGGACTCGAATAATTACTGAAGGTATGCAGGAGGCCATTCACACCATGAATCCTGCCGGGCGGTCCACGAATCCATAGGAGTGGGAAGCAGTGGAGATCTCTTCAAAATAGCGCGTTGCAATGCATCCCAGATACGCTCAATAATGTTCATGTCTGGTGATTTATGTGGCCAATGGAAGTGTCTAAAGTCAGAAGAGTATTCCTGGAGCTACTCTGTGACAACTCTCGAAGTGTGCGGTGTCGCATTGTCCTGCTGGAATTGTCCACGTCCGTCGGAAAGCACAATGGACATGAATGGGGCAGGTGATCGGACAGGATGCATACGTATCTGTCACCTGTCAGAGTCTTATCTAGACGTATCAGGGATCCCATTTCATGCCAACTGCACACGCCACATACCATGACAGAGCCTCCACCAGCTTGAACAGTCCCCTGTTGATATGTAGGGTCCATGGATTCATGAGGATGTCTCTATACCCGTACACGTCCATCCGCCCGATACAATTGGAAACGAGACTCGTCATACCAGGCAACGTGTTTCCAGTTATCAACAGTCCAATGGCGGTGTTGGTGGGCCCAGACGAGGCGTAAAGCTTTGTGTCGTGCAGTCAACAACGGTACACGAGTGGGCCTTCAGCTCCGAAAGCCCATATCAATGATGGTCCGTTGAATAGTTCGCACCCTAGCACTTGTTGATGACCCAGCATTGAAATATGTGCCAATTTGAGAAAGGGTTGCACGTCTGTCACGTTTAATGATTCTCGTCACTCGTAATTTGTCCCGTTCGTTCACGATATTTTTCCGGCCGCAGCGATGTCAAAGATTTGATGTTTTACCGGATTCCCGATATTCACGGTACACTCGTGAAATAGTCGTACGCGAAAATCCACATTTTATTGCTTCCTCGGAGATGCTATGTCCCATCTCTCGTGCGCGGACTATAACACCACGTTCAAACTCACTTAAATCTTGATAATCTGCCATTGTAGCAGCAGTAACCGATATAGCAACTTTGCCAGACGCTTGTTGTCTTATATAGGCGCTGCCGACCTCATCGCGTTACTCTGATTGGTTCCATACCTCTGTTATTTGCATACGCACGCCTATACCAGTTTTTTTGGCTCTCCAGTGTATATCAATACTGCACCAAGTGTAAGACTCTCTTTGTAGCCAGCTCCGCAGTTCAGCTAAATCTTCACTTTGTAATCCAAGGTGGTTACAGTAGTTACTTTTATTGTCAGTATGGCCTCTAATTGCAAGGCCTCGAGTACATAGCTACACTTACGACGAAAATAGTTTTAGTAAACAAGTGTGGTGTACCACTATTTGCCTTTGTTTCTCATCAGATATTTTGAACAAACATTGACTCCACCTTCCAAAAATACTTTTCAGAGCTGCTTCCTTATGACCGGCTGAAAGTTCATGCACTTTAAGATTTTCGGAGGCGTTTTTCCAATTACAGAAATCAGTTTAATAGTTATCTCTATTTTAGTCGAAAACTTGAAATGTTTTTCCTCCAATGGTTTCTTACATACAGAGCAAAGAATGTGATTTTTTACCTGGTAATAAGTAATCCATTGATACGTTTTACGTCAGTCTCGGATAAAACACCTTTTTGTTTCTTTACTGCAGCTCCTGATTTATCCTACATGACAGAAAGATAAATTCAGGCTTCCTTTAGGGAAGATAAATATGTACCTAGAACCACATCTGTCTGTGTCTCTGATGATGACCCTAAACTGGCACCGTTTTCAGAATGTGAACTTTCTTCCACTTCTTTAGTCATACTTATACTGCACTTCTAATCACAAATGTATCAAAAGTGTCATTAATTGACGGATTATAACAAGAACAACTCTACAACTACAGCTGGCACCATTGTCTGCGAACAATCGTGTTAATAATTCATTACATAATAGCTAATAAACATTTTCATAGTCCTCACTGCCACAGCACGATGCTACAAAACCACTGCGTCTTACATCAAACAGAAATACAATACACTCATGCACTTTACTCACTGTTGATGGCTTTGTTGCTGCGAGGTTAAAAACTACATCATATATGTTATTCTTATCTCTGGGACTTCAATAACTTAATAACTAAAAGGAAATGTCTACCTCTACTTCAAAGCGGCTGCTATCGATTGCACTGTTTACCAGCGGCTACAAATCTGTACGATATGATACTCAATCAGTAATCGTCACGGCTACGAGTCGCGTTTAACAGCAGCCATAAGGGAATTTCATATTCTGCTGGCAAGATTCAAACCAAATTGTCAAAGACAGTAGCAGATATACTAAGTCACTATGTTATCCATGTTTTTCACTTTACGCCACTCTGTCGCCCAAGGGTATAAATTTTGCCATGGTTGCCAACACTGGATTTTACTGCTCCTGCTTGCCAACACACAAGAGTAACACTTAAGTTGCCTGGATCTATAGGCAGCCACTTGCAGTTAAAATTTAATGGAATTTATTATTAGACATGGAAAATGGAAACAGTAGTTTGTTGCATCATTCGTCGGAAAGTTATTCCACATGAATATCGTTAAGACACGAAAATAAATTTGGAGATGCAAAATGGCCCTCTACCCTGCCTAAAAAAATTTTCTGTGGGCAAAAGTAATTTTGACCCCCCCCC